>JAUUTY010001626.1:0-20000 GCA_030979885.1 Lolium multiflorum
CAAATAAACGTGTCATACTACTAGATAATAATTTTGCGTGCCATCTTGTTCTTCAAAAGCCGCATTATTGACTTGTTTCTCTCGACTTGGCATGACGCTCACATATGGAAAGCTGAACATATTGGTTTGCATTCCCTCTTATACAAGTTCACAAAGTGATCCCACTATATTCTCGTATCTGGTCCATCCTAAGCTCCAGGATCAACTATATCTCTATGTGTTGCTCATTACAAGTTTATATCCCGAAACATCTTGATTTGCATCCCCTTCACTATAAGTTCAGAGTATTATTTAGTTCACGGCCAAAATGAAGTAATTGCACTTGGCACATGTTGGTTCACATTCCTCCTCTTTAGCTTTTGCCATCGTAACTTCTATTTTTTGGTTTACATTCCTGCTATGTAGCCATCATAACTTCATCTTGCTCAGCCGTTGTTACAAAATTTATGCCTGCTACTCTGTTGTTCATGTCAATTTTGTACTCACGAACATGTTGGTTTGCATGGGACTCTGACGTAGTAAGTCTGTTTCATTCTAACATGCTCGTTATATTGGTGTTGGTATGCGGTATGCACTTTGGTTTGCTTATTGTGCGCATTACAATGATCTTGTTATAACGACGAAATGATGAGTTCCAAATTCTTTGGCAAACAATATTGTAGTGTCTTTGCCTTTCCATTGTTGTCTTAACTTGTAATGTCTTTGTTTCGTATATAGGTGCTGCATGGACAACTAAAAGATTGCCTGATCGCTTCATTGTATTGCTAGGTTTAATTACCATTCAATTTCTCCGGTTCCGTAATATTTTTTCAATGCCTTGCAGTGATGTAATATTTAGTTAGTTTTATAGTTCTTTGCCGATTTTTCTTGGTGCTTGTAAGTGAGGCTATCCGAATGAAATCAATGCTGCGTAAATATTCTCGTATCTAAATCACGAATTCCCATCCCTTAAACGGCCCAATTAAGCGAAATCACATATGTGCTGTAAATTCCTAAAGCCCATATTATGCCATATAAACGGAACTAAAAGGTGGCCGTTGCTTTATTCGAGCCATTTGATTGACAGTGGACCCTACACTCTAGTTGGTGGCCCACTTGCTTTAAGGTGGGACCCCACCCACTACTTAGTTGGGCCAATTGCTTTTGTGGTGGACCCACATACTAAATGGGCGCCCTTTAAGATAAAGTGGGACCCTCGTGTTTTTGCCTAGCCCACTATCTTGTTGGTGACCACTTTCGTGGACCCCACATACTAATTGGTCCCTTTAACAGAAAGTGGGACCTACCTGTGCTTTTGGCCGCCCACTATCTTGTTGGGCACCCCCTATGCTATATCCCCATTAATGAATGGGTCCCTTTAATAGGAAGGTGACCCACTGTGTTTTGGCCCAACACTATCTTGTTGGGCCACTTTCTATATGGTGGACCCCACATACCAATTGGGCGGCCCATTAACGGGGATGTGGGACCCACTGTGTTTTTGGCCCGCCCGCTATCTTGGTGGGCCACCCACTTGCTATATGGTGGACCCCACATACTAAATGGGTCGGCTTAACAGAAGGTGGACCACTGTGTTTTGGCCGCCCTATCTTGTTGGGCACACTTCTATATGGACCCCACATACTAAATGGGCCTAATCTCGTAAATGAATATGGGACCCACGTTATTTTGGCCCGCCCACAGCTTGTTGGGCGGCCACTGCTGGACCCCACAAACTAAATGGGTACTTATCAGAAAGTGGGACCCTTGGTTGCATGCCCAGCGCTTCTTTGGCGGCCCGGTTCTTGGGTGACCCCACATGTTAAATGGGCAGCCCATTTAAGTTTTGACCAGATAACCTTAGAGGTTAGGCCGACCCACGTAACTAATGGACCACCTTCTATAGACTGACAAACTATGTCATCCGGCCCGCCGCTTAAGACGTGGCAGTCCTGTGGGCCTACCATCTACCACGGGGTTTCGGTTTCATATTCCAGAATCGCGGTAACTGTCACACGTGTCGGTTGCATCGTCAAGAATAACCAAGCTCCAGAAACATTCAGCGGCCCATTTTCCGCGAAGGCGCCAAGCGCCACGGACCAAAATCGTCGTTGGACTTTGCGCGTTAGTTACACCGAACCCATATCGTCGGGTTAGGCCCATAGGCGCCGAAAAATGCCCCTTAGTTGACGATTTTGGGACGTTGTCTATCAGAACTTTTCTTGTAGTGTTAGATATACTCATGTATACCCTCGAGTCTTATACTAGCATTTTTTGTGTGCTCAATTTTCCCCTCGAGTGCTAATACTGGCTAGTGCAATATACCTTTTACCCTCAAGTGGTGGTCAACAGAGAGTCAACAAATGGGATTAACTAGTTAAATGAGTCATTTAATGTGCAAAAAATCCGAAAAAGTGGCACTTACTCATGGAGTCTTTACCACAAATTGCCACTTCTCAAATCATAGATAAATCATAGATAAATCAAGTTTTACCACAAATTGCCACTTCTCAAATCACCTAGTAGCTATGAAGGTGCATGGTTTTCCACAATAAGCCCTTCCCAAAACAGCTTCCTCCAAATCATACTTTGTCTAAATGAGGCCACAATTCTCACACTGATGTATATTAATTAAATAGTTTGAGGTAGGCCAAGATGGGTTTCATTGTACAAAACATTTTCCATTTTTTAAATCTCATATTTGAATCCCTTAGTCTATTTACTACTCAGGTGCCCTTGGTTTCTTGATAGTACTTGCTTGCCTTCTTCACAAATTCTCGCAGACGTGCATCATCGCCTGATTGGTCTAGCCCATGTCACGCGGATCGTGCCCGCCCCGTTGATCGTATGATATAGGAACGGCAGGATAAGTCTTTTTCACGTTAAAAAATGATAAACCATCACCATTTGTTGTTACCATTACTTTTCACGCAAAAAAAAAGATAAACCATCACCGATTTGTTGTTGCCATTACTTTTCACGCAAAAATAATAAACCATCAACAATTTGTTGTAGCCATTACTTTCACGCAAAAAAATGATAAACCATCAACACTTTGTTGTAGCCATTACTTTTCACGCAAAAAATGATAAACCATCAACAATTTGTTGTAGCCATTACTTTGACGCAAAAAAAGATAAACCATCACCGATTTGTTGTTGCCATTACTTTTCACGCAAAAAATGATAAACCATCAACAATTTGTTGTAGCCATTACTTTTCACGCAAAAAATGATAAACCATCAACAATTTGTTGTAGCCATTACTTTTCACGCAAAATGATAAACCATCAACAATTTGTTGTTGCCATTACTTTTCACGCAAAATATGATAAACCATGCATCACCGATTTGTTGTTGCCATTACTTTTCACGCAAAAAATGATAAACCATCAACAATTTGTTGTAGCCATTACTTTTTACGCAAAAAATGATAAACCATCTATCTTTGTATAGAATGATAAACCTATCACGTATGATTTTGAGGTCATTTAGAGAAGGCAGAAAAAACCTAATTTGTTACAAAAGCTGGTTTCAGTGAGACCTAACCAAGTTTGGCATACATGATGGCATACCTATAACAACAAGGAATATCTAAAAGGGAAAGTTTCAGAAAATTTGAAATTTAGGGTGAAAATGATGCCATACATGATGCTGTTTTTCGAGGTTTTGACCTGAAAATCAATTGGGTATTATAAAGGGAAATAAAAAGTTCGAAAAATGTAAAAACGAAACAATCTATCTATCTATGTATAGAAGATCACTGTATGAAATTTGAGGTTATTTAGAGAAGGTAGAAAAATCACCTTGTTAGAAAAGTTTCAGCGAGACGAAACGACATGCGCTTAAGCATTTTTTCGAACATCTCCAAATGACCCCAAATTTTCCATACATGATGCCATACGTGTAACAACAAGGAAGCCTATCTAAAAAGTGTCAAAAAGTTTGCCCAACCGTATAGCTCTATCAAAAAGAACCTCACCATGGCGCTAGTATAATTTTGGGATAGTTACAAACTTTCGTTACCTAACCTTCAACATGAAACTTGTTTCAAATTCATTTTGGCCTACAAGAAACAAATCCCAACTTGATTCGAGCACCACGGCTCCAACGATGTCGATGCCGATATCGGCATGGTCGAACGGCTATGCTCGCCGCCCTTTGCTAGGTCAACGTCGGATGCACCCTCAATCCCGTCCCTCATTCGATCAACGACACACCAGAGATACCGCCAAGGCCAATGCAGACGTACATGCGATGCCAATGCGAACATACATGCACGCCACAGGCACGGCACACCGCCATCGGACGCCACTGACGCCGCGAGGTCTTTCCCTTCGCCACCACACTCTCCTAGCACCCACCTATACACGCCGAAAGGAGAGACACTAGTTTTCTACATTGCTCGCGTTCGTGTCCAGACACGGCCAGTCAAAGTTTTGAGGTGGTCGTCGATGTCGTCGACCATTTCTTCTCTTCTTTGCATGGTTAAACGCGTCTAGTTCATATCTATCTAATCTGGTCTCGCCTCATGCGTTTCTTTGTGGACGTCGATCTCATCTCGGCACCCCGCATGCCACCTCCTCCGTGCCATCGTTGTAGAGCTCCGTTTAAAAATCTAATCCTACCTGTATTGCCCTTGTATCGTATGGCCCACATGTTTGATATACCGAAGCCCCACTCGTTCGCGTTTTGGTCAGGGATACAGCGTGCTTACGGTCAAACAAAGATGGATGGTCGACGTGTCTTTGCATGGCCCCACTAGTCGAAGATAACGGTCAACCGTCGGGCACCGGCCGTTACATCACGTGTGATGGTTTCGACAAACGTTTGGGTAAAACCGATAAAAACTAAGGGTTAAAACTGTAGTTAAGGACCCGGCACGAAAATAGAAATCCCTAGAAAGAAATCACACTTTGTCATTGTCTTGGCATTAATTATATAACATAACATGTATGGAACCAAGAAGCATGCTAAAATTCTACCGAGGCGACACTACGAAATATAGCTTACTTATCCATCACTTTTTGCACCACAACACTAATCTGTGGAACCCAGAGTATCTGCTATTTTTTATGGAATCACCAGAAAATACAGGTTAAAGACAAATTCTGCACATTAGCGGCACCACCTGCCTTGTGATAAGTGTTACTGTCTCTAGGAATAAGACATGGCAAAGTCTATAGACTGATTATTCCTAGAGGCGTTGTCTTATAACTCAAGCATTACCTGAAACACTATATGGTTAGTTATAACTCAAGCATTCAATTAACTTATTTATGAAGACACGTCATGTTTTTTAAATGCATGAAAATTCCTGCTGGACTAAGCCTTCGCACATCCTATGTCACCTGAAGTAAAAAAAAAAAAAACCAAAGCCTACTCAAGCCACAAACGAAGATATCTGAGTATGCACAAAAGCAAGTACCACCGAATCAAAATCCTCCAGTTGACTGAATAACAGGACAACCAATTAATTGGGATCAAATGATGTACAAACCTATCTTGCCAATGTTATCAGAATGCATCAAGTTTATCAAACCACATTGAGTATGAACTTAATTATGAAGTAATATGATTTTCAAGTTCAACTGAACTCGCTGACCTCTGTTTTGGGGCGGGAGCTGCGATCTGGTCGAACACGCACCATCTCCTCTCGTTCCTCTCCTCACTTGAGATTGATTTGGTTCTCACTTAGTTGGATGCAATGGCAGTTCGGAGCAGGCACATGAACTGAAAGATAAACATGCCAAATATAGGTCTGCAATTTCTCTTTATAATTTATTTCCAGTGAATTAGAAAAGGCATCCAACTAAGTGAGAACCAAATCCTACTCAAGTCTTGTAGCTGCTCGGTCAGCCTCCGAGCAGGTAATCGGCTATTTTTTTAACATGGCACGTAGGTTATAATTTCTTCAAGCTAGCTTTATTAAAGAAACATAAGATAACTAACCATATAGTGTTTCAGGTAATGCTTGAGTTATACTCTATCATAAGCAATTGGTTGTATAGTTTTACTTTGTATGCTTGGCGACATGACTTCTCACTTCAGACTTCAGTATATAGGACTGCATTCAACAGATCAATTTAGTAGTTTTACCAGTTACACGAAGATGACTTTATGTATACCAGGAGCTTCCTAGAGGCAAGAACGCTATGGAGTATTAATAGTCTGAGATTGTTACGGTGATTATCATAATATGCATGGAAATTTTATGGGTGAGAACCTTTCAAGCAATTCATCCAATACCTTGTGATCTTGAGAATATTTTTGGCAATGCCTCAACAATAAATCAAACCAGATCAAGCAAGTATGCATTACTTGATACAAAAGTGAGGCACATATAGCTTATGTATGCCAAGACCATACCACAACCAAAAATTAGCAGTCAGAAGCAACCATCTTGAGACGAAAAAAGGAGAAGAATTACCTGGTGCTGCAACATGAGTGACCCTGAGAAGTGTCATCATTACCTGGAGCAGCCATCTTGAGAAAGTAGAGTGAAACCTTAGAAATGGTTGCATAGTTGAGAAGTGTCATCATTTGAACCAACAAAATATTTACAAATAATTATGGTTATTACCTTTTGTGTCGAGCGAGGCGATGGAAGGTGTGACACAGGGAGGGTAGCGGTCGTGGCTGCGGTGGCGGGGTGCAAGCCGAGTGCATAAGCCGGCGAGGCTGAACAAGGAGGCGGCGATGCAGCGGACCCAATATCTTCCACCAATATGCAAAGCTACTCCATGTCCAACCGCCACAGCCCATCAAGAATAGGCAAGACGCCGCCAACAAACGATTCAGCTTCCATACGAAGAGCACAAAATATATGCCGAGCTGGACCAGGCCCACAATCCCTCCATCACTGAAGAACAGAGACAACCGACAAGACAGTGAAAATCGCAGGACGCCAAAAACAACTCTACAGCAGCTGCAGCTGAGCAAAAACCCCGCTCCACACCTGGCCACAACTGAAAAAATCCCTCCAAATTAGCATTAAGACGGAGCAAATCGGACCCCAATCCCCTCAAATCAACAGCAATAGGATGGGGAAAATCGGACCCCAATCACCCCAAATCAACATCAACAGGATGGGGCATATCGGACCCCAGGCCCTCCAAATCAACAATATACTTCGCGGGGCTCGAGGCGATTTCCACCGGCGCCGCCAGGGAGCTCCGGCAGCGCAGGCCCGGGTGAACTCGTCGGGGAACTGGCACGGGACGGCACAGAGCACGCTCATTTGGGGACGGCCTCAAGCACGCTCGCCGACGGCCGTACCCATCTCGCTTCGCCTCGGCCGACCCCACGAGACCAGAACCCGCATGCCCATCCCCAGCAACGGCAGGCCGCTCTCCCACGCCACGCGTGCCCGTCTTCCCCCAACGCCCGCCTAGAGGGAGGTGGACGGAGTAGGGGCTGCCACTATGTTCCCTGGCGTCGTATGACTCCGCCGAGGTTATCGAAACTGGGGGGGGGGGGAGAGGGGGCGGAGCCTGACCTTCTGCCGACGGGGAACCTCACCGACTGACCGACGGCCGACGGGGTGCCTAACCGGCGCCGTTGACCAACTGCTTCGATGGATTCCACAGATAGGAAATCTGAAAGAAAAACCAACGTCTAGGGCGGTAACTCACCTGCAACTGGGCCCAACGAAAGTGACGGCCTAATTCACCACAGGCGCGTGCAACCCTGGGAGAGCTTCTCTCCAGTCGCGTCCCCGCTTGGGCGCCGACAGCGTTAACCGCGTCCCAAAATTTGTCGGCGCGGCGATACGGTGTTCGCGCTTCGAGTCCCCCCGTCCACAGGGGACGCACCGGGCGCCGGACACAACGAGCGAGGCCAACCGACGCGGGCCGACGCGTCAGCAAAAAATCGTCGCACACTCCCGCCAAATCCCGCCGCTCCGCCAAATCGCGCCTATACCGCGCAAGCCTCCCAAAACATATCCCGCCGATTTCTTTCTCTCCCCGCCCATTTCTTTCTCCTCCCGCCGTCCACCCGCCGCCGCTACCCTCTCCCCATTCCATGGCGCCGCCGATAGCCCCCAAAAAGATGGCGAAGAAAGCGCCAAGAAGCCGCCGGGCAATGCGAAAGCGCTTCTCGAAGCCGCGGGCGCCGCTCCGAAGAAGAAGCCTGACCGACCGATCATGGCGGAAGATTGCCTGCGCCGGAAGTCGTCGACGGCGGGCGGAAAGGACGGAGGGCGGTGGAGCGGAGAAGAAGGCTCGCGGCGCGCCAGCACCAGCACGTAATGGCCGGGTGTATCGCCGCCACCAACGCGAGCCCATGGAGTCCATGCCCGGCCGTTCGGGAACTCTCCGTCGCAAGCCGCCTACGCCGCGCGCGGCCACTCCGCCGGGCGGGTGACGGAACTTGTCGCCGCACTACCGGGATGCGCTGCCGGGCGGCCCCAACCCCTCAACCTTCTCCCCGGGGATGAAAGCCGAGACCCTGGTCGGGACGGGCCGCGAGGTCCGCTCGAATACACGGCGCGGTCGAGGAGGACGACGGGGGTTGGGAGGAGAAGGAAGGAAGAGGGAGGAGGACGACGAGGAGGACGACGATGAGGACGAAGAGGGCGGCGAGGAAGAGGACGACGAGGGTGCCGGTGACGATGATCTCGTGGAGGTAGACGCGGACGGCGTGAGGACGAAGAAGAAGAAGAAGAAGAAGGCATCGGGCACACGAGGCCCGAAGGGACGCCTCTGGAAGATTGTTGTCTGTGCGAGGTGGGCGACGGTGAGCCATGACTCCATCATCGGCGCCAACCAAAAAGCGGGAAGTATTGGGCGAGGATCAAGGTCGAGTTCGATGAGCGCAAGCTCATCAACAGACTACAGGAAGGTGTCAATGAAGAGGAGCCAAAAGGCAATGTCGACGCGATGGGCCATCATCCAGGCGTCGGTGAACGCCTTCCATGGGTACCATCACGACTTAGAGACCAGAGGCGACAGCGGCGCCGACGCCGCCAAACTGGTACGACTGTTTCTTCCATAATCCGTAGCGCCTACATTGTGTTCGATGAAATGACTCTGCCTCCTTTGGTTAGTTTGATCGGGCCATGGATTTGTACGCGAAGAACTCGGAAGGTCACAGTCTTTCGTGCTCATGCATTGCTATGGCAAGCTCAAAATGAATGAGAAATGGCGGCTGACGCGCTTGTCGATGTCCAAGGGGAAGGACGCCATTGATCTGGACGCGCGCCGGCAACTTCGACAGGCGTCCTACGGCAACAAGGCGCCAAGGCCGCCTTGGCGACGCCGCGCGTCCGAGAAGACGGCGTCGATCACGAAATGCCTCGCCGACGTCTCCTCGACCTTTCTCTCCCGCGACAAAAAGACCACCAAAGGTGGGCCGAGCTGCTCAAGAGGCAAGAGGAGAAGCTGGAGCTCAAGAAACGCAGGGACGACATGTCCCTGCGAGAACATCGACGAGGAATGTCTCCCGACGGAAGCGCACAACTTCTTCAAAGGCCGATCCTCGACGACATCGAAGCCAAAATGGCGGCGGCGACGCGCGCGGGCGGCGCAGGCATCGGCGCGCATCGCAAAGAAGAGCGTGACGCGTCTTCTTCGCTACACTGCGTCGGCCTCGGCCGGCGACGGAGCGACGCACCATGCACAGGAACAGCGGATCGCGACGAGGTCGTCGTGCTCGACGGGCCGCGTCGACTCAGATACGACGCCGCCAACCCCTTCCCCTCTTCTAATTTGCATGCACCACCAGTGTACATCGCTCCAAGATTTTGATCGATCGCCGCTACTCATCGCGACGGATCGGAACGATCTCTTTGAATGCATCTTAATTTTTGGGGCGGCGTTGGGGACGCCTGGGGACGTCCCCAAACGCTCACGAACGTCGCAGAGTTTCCGCGGAGGGGTGGTTGAGGCACGACGGAGATGCTCTAAGAGATGCTAAACCTGACGGTGGCATGTGTTCCTGACCCGATTGATTCTTCGGCGGGCACTCCACACCACGTTTCGGCGGCGCTTATTGTACAAGAGAACTCTTGGGAAAAGAAGAGATCGTGCCGGCCGGGAACATGCACGGCGCCCGCAAGCGTCCAAGCGATGCGGCACAAAACTACAGTACAAAAGTTACTCTTGCCGATGCACCGGTCGTGCTTACGTACGTTGGACGCTCCGGTGCGCTCGAGGCCATTGGAGTGAGACGCTATTCAGAAGTGGCAGATGGTAGCAATGCTTCTCTAACCTTGTTGCGTCCAAAGGATCCACTCGTTCTCTCTCGGATGCGTTTTCTGTAAGCACACAAAACCTCGTCAGACGTCAGTCCTCCCTCACAAGTATCAACTTGCTCCAACAAATAATCCATCCAACCACACGATCCACATGCAAAGCACGGTCTTCTTTGTTCGAATCTTGCAGCGCCCCACGCTCTGAACTCAAACATAATAAACATCACACGATACAATATCATGCTTTTAACTATTTTGTACAAGACCAACTCAATAGATGTGATGATGAAACTGAAAAAAAGAAAAACAAATAAGTAAAGAAAGGGTTATTTTCTAATGTCAAACAACCAAATTCGGATTTAAAACCTCCGAATATGTATTTGTATGTGAATACCCGCTGACGAGCTAGTTAGGTTTAAGAGTGTGAAATCCATTGTCTCAGGAGGCCGGGGTGACGACTCGTGCGCCGACGGCAGAAGAGTGGCAGCTCTCGGGATGCACGCTTAGGAGACGGGCCAGAGTTCATGAGTGTACAAGTCGGTGGGGGCTCGTGGTAGCGTTACGAGGTGCCAGAGCTCGCCAAATGCTCTAGTCGGTGACAATGGTGAGGCGACGACAGGTGAGTCGTGCCGATATGGATTCTGGGAGAGGAGTGGGGACGTGGATGCGGGAAGGCGGTCGGGCGTAGGCCCAAGGCCAAGGCGGGGCGGAGGCAGAGGAAAAACTCATGGCTAGCAATTGGTAATTCCCTCGTGTAGGAATTGGGTTTGGGACACACTTTTTGGAGACACTTTTTGAAGGGGTCAGGATGGTGTTTTGGGTCCTCCCAAAAAAAATTAGGCACCCAAAGCATTTTTGGACTCGTCTTGAACGGTAATTTGGTGCCTTCTTAAGGATTGTGCGGGTCTTTTGGGGATTGGGTGAGTATACAAATGTTGCTGAAGATGCTCTTACTCATGTGTTTCTTTGGTCTCGCCACAACTATCACATATTCACAACACTCCTCTCCTAGGACACATTTTGTGTTTTTATGAGAAATTTGCGAATTAAAGAAATAAGTACTTATTACACCATGAACAATGGGGCAGGTTTAATATCAACCCTCATTATTACACCATGAATTGGAGGACGGGTTTAGCATCAACCTATGATTGGAAAACCAGTAAAACTAGTTATGGGAAGTGAGTGAACTCACCAAACCATTCTGGAAAATGCTATTGGAGCACGAGCAAACTAGTGCCCTTTCTAAAAAAATCAGAAAATAATTTTTGAAGTTTCAAAATTCCTAGAAAATGTGCATATATGTAATAGTGTATATTTCAATAATGCAATATACCAATCCAAAATACATTCTATTCTAGGCGACATAAGAAAAACAAAATTTCACATGGTTCGAAGATGCACTATTTACCCACTCAAATCTATATTTTTTTCCTTTTTTTCTGTTGCGCATGGAATACAACATATATAAGACTAAGACTGTGCACACTTGAAGTATTTATATATACATATTGTTTTGATAATATTTGAAACTATGGAAATATTTTCTCGACTGTTCAAAATAAATGGCTGCAATGAGCTCGAGATATAATTTCATGAAAAATGCTCCAGTGAGCTCAAGTGCACACGCACTCTATGTTTACCCCTCAAATAAAACCATGGTGATTCTGGTAGATATATTAAAATGAAAAACGAGTCAGGGAATTTATATATGAATAAAATAACATAGATAAATTAAAAAGAAAATCTAATTTGATCTTGTTATTTTCCAGTTTTTGAAATATTTTCATATTTATGGAGTTCTTATAGTAACATGAGGGAAATATTATTTAACAAAAATCTAGACAAATGCATATTTTTACATTTCTTTGTCATTTTCTATTTTAGAATTATTTCTGAATAATTGGAGTTTTTAGATTTTAGTTTTAATTTTAAAATATTGCCCTGTTCCTTATTTAAATGTATTTTCTTACAATAATTATTATTATTCGTCGTTACACATAAATATTTTTATCTTTAAAGTATTTTTTGAAAAGCCTCTGTCGTCATCTTTTGTCAGCATGTTTTTTGACAAAATATTTCTTACCATTCCCCATAGATGGCATCGCTGGCCTGTCTGTTGGGCTTTAGTGCATACACAGAGACAGAGCACCCTTGTCTCTGCACCTGCTTAAGCACCGCCCGGTCGCCACGTTTCAAGCCCATGTACCATGTCCATCGGACGCAGCACAATCACCCGCTCTTACCGCTGAAGAAAATTCAACTAAAACACGTTTACATCTCAAAAAAAGAAAAACTGAAACACGTTTGACATGTCAAATAAGCACATCATATAGTCCGTACTACCTTGCAAAGCTTGCCAGGTTCTCTGGGGCCTGTAACTTTTGGTTGGCCGACTTTCCACATGCTGTAGTTGAACTCGCTTTAAGCGATGCTGTAAACATTGTGTCTATTTAATATATGAGTTTTTCCCCTCAAAAAAAAAAAAAAAACTGTTGCATGCAAAATTTCCTTTGAAAAAATCTAGGCTGACAAGGCTATAATTGGTTTTGCCTCCTACGGTCTGCAAAACAACAAATGCGGTTTTCTCTACGAAATCCTCACTCACATGGTATGAAATACTACTCTATCTCCCAACTTCTACTCATATACACGAATTATGAAATGGAGGAAGTAAGGGTATCTCCAACGATCCAACGTAAATGGATCAAACAAGTTCGTTTCGATCCGCGTGGATATGAAAATGGGTAAACTACTTCAGCCTACTAGCCCGACGCAAAGTGATCGACTTGTTCATCTCGACTCATTTCCAGCCCAAAATTGGACCGCAAATGTGTCGGCGCGAACGCGACGCAAATGCAGCGTGTGTCCATGCCCACCCGCCTCAGGCCCGCCTGGTGGTGGGTGAGCAACCTGCATCGCCTCCGACCCTATGGAAGTCGTGTTGCTACCACGCAGCGCGCCAATGATGGCATGCTTCGACTTCAGAGGCAGCGCCATGACTAGTGGGCAGCGGCTAGGCTTCTGCTACGCCATAGCACACGCTTGGAGTCTCACGTCGCAATTGAAGGCTACAACTCCTCTGTCCTTTTCAAGGGCACCGGCAATGCACTTCCATTGTCTCACACCTTACCTCATTGGCACATACAACCCAACTCATTTCTCAGTATGGCGGCAGCTTCGAGAGCACGCCAAGGGTAAGAAGACGTTTCCATGGAGGAAGCCGAAGAGGTAGGACGGCGAGGCCGGGCCACATTCGAGGAAGCCAAGGAAGCCAAGCAACTGTGCATTCGTCCTTGTCCCTGTGGCGCGGGCACTCTACGCGAGCAGGACCCCATGCGCGGGCTAGGAAGATGTCTACCTGCTCGAGGGATGGCTCCTGATGGCTGCAAGTACACTTATCGATTGTAGATAGTATCGAAATAAGAGTATTGAACCATGAGGAGCTACTGGTCACGGTCTTAATGTCCCTTGTTGCTATTGTTAATCGGTAGAGACGGATCCAAAATCACACCAAAGCATAAGATCCACCGGGAACACGACTCCACGTGTCCTCTGCCTGTGCTAGACGCACCACCGGAGCGAGAGTAGGGCATGGAGGATCTTATTTTAACTTCAGGACGTAACCGTCGCCTCACCACCCCAAAGAAGACACTGAACATAAGCTAAACAAAAAAAATCAAAGCCTTCCCGCTGGCGTGAGGCCGCCATCCGCCTCACCTCCAAGGCCCTAACACCACCGGTGGTGGAGCAGACCGGCACCTTCATCGGCAAGAGGGACCGTGTACAATTATGATTCCTGTGTTTTCACTAAAATTATCTTGAACTTTTAAAATTGCACAACTAAGTTTTCAAATGCATAGTAGACCATGCATATGTGGCATTTTTTTCGAAATGGGGGAAAAATCGCCCCAGCTTCTGCATCCAAAGGATGCACACGGCTTTTTTTATTAGATTATTCACGAACCTTACAAGAAACAATACAAAAGACCAAACTCGAAGCAACCTTACTATACCTAGTGGGATGAAGAGGGTGACAATACACCAACTCACATCAACCAAAACTAAATGCCTTCCCAAACCGCCCAATAGCAGGTGAGAAGCACATTCAAACAAGCTCTCACGCACGCCAACGCCCACGCCAGGAGTTGCTCCCGCCGTCTTCCTCGACACCATCTTCAAGAGAGATCATCCCATTAACCTTGCAAGACCTGCCGTCGATGCCACCATGACGCCAGACGGCTCCACCCTCCTGCATGTATACATCATCCCGCATATGTCGTCGATACCCTGCAACACCATGCCACCGAGACTCAACGCCAACAAAGTGGTAGATGAACACCACTCCACCGAAAACCGCCAACATCCAGCAGCTGCTCCAAAAACGATGCCCCAAGAGGTAGAACGACGCAGGCGCGCCGCCATCGTCCGATCCGGAGACCCAGACCTAGGGTTTCCCCGGAGCAACACGAGTGAGAAACCGCAGACCGCGTCGACGATGCCTTCAAGAAGGTAGCGGCGCGACACGTCGCCATCATCCGCCAACCGAGGTCGGAACACGGTTTTCACCGGCAGCCGCGCTTCCCCAACTCGCCGAGTGTAGTGCCAAGACGAGCAAAGATGACGCCTTCGACAAGGTAACGACGTCGACCGACGCCGCCATCATCCGCCAAGACCGAGGTCAAGGCTCAGTTTTCACCGGCCGCCATGACACGCCGGACTAGATCACCATTGCCGGAAGCCTGTGTGAGATCCCATGATCCCCCACACAAGACAACCAGCCTGGCCGACCCCCTCCGACGAAGAAAGAAGGCCGCCTCCTCCATCGAACCCGAGGCTGCTGCCCCGGGCGTCCTCGTGCCGCGGGAAGATCCCGAGGTCACCACCCCGCACCGGCGAGAAAGGGAGGGGATGGCGCAGCCCGTCCCCCCACCGGTGTGCATCGACGGGAGGCGGGGGAGGCCGCGGCAGGCGCCGTCGCCCCCTTCCTCCGACCGCCGCCGCCCAGCCATCACACATGGCATGTGGTGCAACTTTGCATGTTTAGTGTTAACTCTTTGGTGGTGCCTTTTTTTTCTTCCAAATTTATGTTTACAGCAAATGAGTCCGATCATTTCTTCTCATGCTCAATTGCTCATAGAATGTAATGTTTGTGACCGATTACTTAAGGTATTTCGGAGAAAGTTGCGAACTTTCGTACTTTATAGGGAATTTAAAAAAAAAATCGCAGTCTACATGGTTCCCTAAATACATGCTAGTCAGGTTAAATTTTCCTATAATCTAAAAAAAAGGTTAGGTTTCCTTGGTGTTCTCTCACAACGCCAGCAAGCATGCATGTAAAACAGAAACTGCTACAGTATCCTAATTTGAATAGAGTGGTTGAGGAAATTTCGTGGCACCGGCAGATGAAAGCAGCAGAGCCGCGTACAAGGAACGCGATCAACCACGCAGCTGGCTGGCGCGGTGGTGGACTGGTGGTGTCTCTCAGCCTGTGGCGACTGGCACCCAACATCATCGTGCTTCTTTTGTTTTTGCTTTTTCTCCTGGCGCCCTGCCGGTGCCTTGCCGGCCGGCATGACCAGAGCTAGGAGGGTAGTTGTGTCTGCAGCCGCGCGGCTTGCATTGTTCTCTCATTTTACTTGCCTCAGGGCATCTCCAACCGGGCGACCCAAACGGACGTGCTGGGCCGTCCGTTTTGGGCCGTTTGGGTGGCCGAACGGACACCCGGACAGCGCCCCGCGTCCGCGTGTCCGTTTGGCGCACGCGCCCAACGCAGCGCCACCCATTTGGCCATTTGGCCTACTTCTTTGGGAAATAGGCCATCTGGCCACAGATACTTTATAAAACAATGTCTAAACCTAGAATAATATCTCATAAACATGGAATAATATATAACAAACATAAAATATAGCAAATAGCATAAAATAGCATCAAATGTAGCATGATAAATCAATTAAAATGTGCCATAGTTTGAGAAAAATATAAAAATTACAATTGAGATTGTCTAACTCAATTTGGGCGCTCGAGGATCTCCTTCTGTCTTCGAACCAAGCTCTCTTCGCCTCACTCATGTTGGTCAAGTCGGCGTTCATGATGAGGTTGTCCTCGGCTTGGCGTTTGAGCTCAACTTCCTGCGCCTTCATCTCCATCTCTTTGGCCCTTGCCATTGCTTTGAGCTCAATTTCCTTCGCCTTCATCTCCACCTCTTTCGCCCTTGCCACTGCTGTGAGCTCAAGTTCTCTCTCTTTGAGCTCAAGTTCTTTAGCTTTGGCCTGGGCCTTGACCTCTTCAATCTCAAGCTTCTTCTGCTGGACATCAAAGAATTTCTTCCTGTCCTCTTCTTTCTCCCGGCGCCTCCTCTCATCCCTCTTGTCCGTGGACACCTCTCTATCCGCATGCATCTCCTTCAAAGTGCCATACAATAGTACGGAGGAAGCATCACGCTTCATGTCGGCTTTGGTTGACTTGTGGCCGCGTGGACGACTTGCACGAGAACCGGAGCTACCGCAAGGCTGCCCACCATCAAGGTCAATGACCGTGGCATCTTTGGCGGGGTTGTTGCCAGTCAAGGTCGCCATGTACCCCTCAAACCCCTCCTGGAACTTGGGGGTGCCCTGGAGTTCCTTCCAACAATGAGGGAAGGCAAAGGTCTTGTCTCCATTGTTGGCTTTGTAGAAGTCCAAAGCTCGCCACACCTAGAGCAAAGCGAGAGAACAACGATAAACATATGTGCGAATATCGGATGATTAAGTTGAGGTTAAGAATCATACCAAGTCCTTCATACCCATGCCACTAACGGGGAGCCGCTTCGCGTGCGGAACTTGTTGCATTCCGTTTGAATTGTTCCCCACCTCTTTTGGATCGATATGTCGCTGCGGTCGCTCTCAAATGGCTCCTGTCCATATTTGCGATGTTCATGGAAGTATTCATAGACCCGGCGCCAGAATGCGGTCCCCTTCTGCTCGGCACCTGTCAACGCATCTTGCCCGATGGTCAACCATGCATTGACGATCATCTTGTCCTCCTTCTCCGTGTAGTTGGCGGTTCGCTTGCTTAGAGCATCTCCAACAGACGCGCTAAAACCCTCGCGCGGCAAAAAAACCGCCGTTTTGCCGCGCGCGGTCGTTGCCGCGCTGCTCCGCGGACGCGGGAAAACTGCGCGCGCGCTAATTTTACCGCCCGCGTTTCGCGCTATCCCGCGCGGGAAATTGCCGCGTGCGTACCGCGCGCGCCATAAAAAGGACACGCGCGAAGCGGCCAACTGCCACTCCTCCCACGCGTCTTCCTCCCGCGCCCTCTCTCCCCGCCGCTCTTCCTCCCCGCCGCTCCGCCTCCGGCCGTTCCTCCGACGCGAAGATGCCGCCGCGCGCCGCTCATCCTCCGGCTACGCGGCGCGAGCGGCCGATTCGCGACGCCGAGATTCGCTCCGCGAGCCGGATCCGGCCGGCACCTACGACACGGCGATGAGGCGGCGCGAGCCCACGACGCCGTCGCGTGGCGCCGCCCCGCGGCAGATGAACTTCGACGACGTGGACGCGCGAGCAGCGGAGATGCTCGCGCCGCCATCGCCGCCATCACGAACGAGCAGCCGGCGCCGCGCTCGCGAGCAGCGGCCGTGGCGTGGAGGGACGAGCGCAACCGCCTTGCGTGGCGCGCGCCCGGAGGACGTCGCCGCCACGGCGGCCTTCTACGCGGAGAAGGAGGGAGAAGGCGGCGCGAGCGGCGATGAAGAAGGCGAGTCGCGAGAAGCGCCGCGCCGATTCCGCGGCGAGGAAGAAGGCGAGGGCGACGCGCGCGGCGGAAGGAAGGAGGAACGGCAGAAGGCCGCAGGGCCGCCGACCGTCGTCCTTTCGTCCTCCTCCGAGTTCCAACACGACGACGTCGACGCCGGTGTCGACACGACACGAGCAGCTCCGACTTCGACGGGAGTCCGACGACGGCGAGGAGTAGTTTATTTATTAGTATTTTCGTTAAAATGTCGTATTGTATCGCGCACTTTTAAAATATATTCGTATTTTCGATCAAATTTCAGTTTGTTTGATGAATTTTCAAAAACAAACGGTCCGATTTAGCGCTTAGACGCGCGCCAAAATAGCGCCTGAGGTGCTGCGACACCAACGCGCCAAATACAGCTCCGCCGGGGCAATTCGCATACGGCGATATAGCACGCCAATCGCGGTATAGCGCGAGATTTTTGTTGGAGATGCTCTTACCCGGCGAGCTCTAGCTTGTGCAGCTGCGGCTTGTGTGAGTCCCTCAACGAACAACGGCTCCTCCTCGATGTTTATGCCCGGACGGCATTGCCCTCCTGTGTGTCAACGGGAGGTGCCGGGAGCCCGCGTGTCGAAGGATATGGCAGGGTGGCGGCATCGTCTCGCGCGAAAGACATAGGGCCCGCACGGCCGACGGTGACGCGCGCGCGGCCGACAAATCGTCGAACAGTTGCGTGCGCCGGCCATGGCGCTGCTGGGTTCTTGTGGCCTTTGGAGTTCGCCGGCGCACGGTTGAGGTCAATGGACGAAGGTGACGGCCCCGACATGGACTCTCCCACCTCCGGTGACCCATCCCGTGACGGTACGCGTGCCGCCCAGAATGCGCCCCAATTCGTGCCCAAACGGGGCGAAGGCCAGTTGATCTTGGAGGAAGGGGCGGGGTCACGGATGAGGACGAGCTCCCCCGAGGCCGTGCCTGCCGGGGATGAGCATGTGCCGGCCGAGCGAAGAGTGGCCGTAAAAGATGGCTGCGCCGCTCTTGCATGACCGTGTTCTTCGCCCGTGTGTTTGGAGTTGGAGGAGGTGCTCCGCCGCCGCACCCGCTCCTCCTCGGCGGCGGCCTCCTTCCGTTGATCGCGCCCGCGCCGGTCCGCCCGCTTCTTGACTCCATCGCCCTCGCTCGGGTGAGCTCGGCTTCGCGTCGGCGGCCCGGCTCCACGACCACCGGAGCGCAAGCCGCTCCACGGAAGGAGCGGCAACGGCCGCGACTGCCTCCTCTCCGATGGTGGCGGTGGTGGCGGCGGCCGCTTCGTCGGCCATCTCTAGGTTTTGGGAGTGGAGTGAGTGTTTCCGTGGGGAGGCAGCGGGCGGACAAGAGGACGCGAGCGACCAGCCTTTCGCGTCCGCGGCCACGCAAACTCGTCCAAGATTTGGGCCGGGTGGGTCGTCCCGGACCCGGCCGTCCGTTTTAGGGATGGATCCGCGCGTTGGGCCGCGATTTTGTCCGTTTCGACCCATCCGGACGCGCGGACGGGGGATGGGTCGCCCGGTTGGAGATGCCCTTACACGCGTGCATCCCTTCCTCCGCTCCGATACACCACAACGGCAAAATCACCCACCCAACACATCCTTCCTTCCCAAAGCTGCCTCCTCTCCTTGGTCCTTGGACGGACGTAACAACAGCCTTGGACATGCTTTTTTCTCTTGGTAAATAAAGCCAGAGATTAGTTTCTTTCTGGGATGTACTATCGATCGGATCCTGCTTTTTACTGTAGGTACTTTTGTCTGGTTCGACCCACCATTATTCATCTGCAGAGAAGGCTGGGCCTAGCTTGTTGTCTCATCATCAGCACAGTGCACAGAGAAGGCCGGGCAGTATGGAGGATAGAAGTTAGCAATGACAGGGAGGCCTTGAATGCTATGTTAAACCTGACGGTGCCATGTGTTCCTGACCCGATTGATTCTTCGGTGGGCACTTCACACCACGTTTCGACGGAGCTTTTCGTACAGCAGAACTCTCGGGAAAAGAAGAGATCGGGCCGGCCGGGAACACGCACGGCGCCTGCAGGCGTCCAAAGTGGTGCGGGGCAGAAAGCTACAGTACACAAGTTACTC
>JAUUTY010001627.1:0-20000 GCA_030979885.1 Lolium multiflorum
GTCGATCGCCCCGCTCATAGTGAAAGCCGCAGGTCCGACGATACCCTGATGTCATAGCAGCTGCGCACACAGGGATTGATCAGAAGAGAGCCAAAGAACAAGCGGCCAACTTAGGTCTGACTCTTCGTGCAGCGTTAGGCCTTGATGAGGCGCCAATGAAGGACGTAGTATTTACATATGTGCGGAATGGGCCTCTCGTCGAGCCTGCGCAGGAAGAGGATCTACCTCGACAAATGACATGTCTGCTAAATTGGTACAAGGCTTACATACAACTTAAAAATGCCAAAGACTATATTTATGCGGAAGTTAGACGAGCATCACTTCAAACATTACTATATAACAATTCATCGGAGTGAATTGTTCCACTGTTCAATCTGCGCGAGCTCACAAATCTATCATTAGTTGCTATGTTCTGTAAGTGATTTATTAATTTCTACCCCATCTCGTTCATTGCTGCACTATAAATACATATATTGTCCTAACTATCTTGTTGTGTACGCTATTATGCAGAATAAAGAAGCGGGAAATGCGAATAAGGCGCATCCATGATGTTGGGTTCATTAACCCACAAATCGTTAATTCATATGTGTTAGAACACCACCCCACCGACGTGGAGGATGACCTGTGACGGTTTCTTATAAAACAGAACTCAAAGTGATATTCTATTTCCTTACCATTTTGGGTGAGTGTTTCTGTCTTGCACATTCTCTTTTGTTTACTCCATGCATGGTATGTTAATCGATGAGTTATCATGACTGCATGTATCGTGTCCGCAAATTCAGGATTCCGTTCTCGTCCACGACTCTCAATATGGATCCGAAGCATTGGGCCGACATGAGATAAATGACGCAAAAGTAATTATTTTCATTCGTTTGCGCTCTATATCAATCGGCCTATTTCGTTCATCATTTCCTAATATCAAGTAACTAATTAATAACTCTCTTGTTCACTTTAATTTTCCTTACCTCGTAGGGTTTGGAGACGGTTCGTAGATCAAAAGGTCGGTGAATTCAAAGAGCTAGAATTTAAAAGGGCAAAGGCTGGGGATATTAGCCACCGGGGACCAATCTATGTGGATACTATGTTTGTGAGAGGATCCGGAGATACACCACTGAGCGGCAGCCGTCTGAGAACAACATCAGGAGGAATAACCTCCGGACGACGCTTAGTCCAAGCTCGCTCCGACCACTTCAAGAGGAACGAGCTGGATGGTGCGCGAGGAAGTCATCGATCCTAGAGGAGAACACTATGTAGAGGACGTAGAACTTATATGCACTAAATATGTATGGAAACTTGTTCAAAATTGTATATGGTCATCCGATATTGAATATATATTGTATATTTCTCTTGAATTCTTTTTGGTTCTAATTTCAAATTTGTTTGAAATTATTGTACATTCATATGCATGTATGTAGTATGGTAGAATATGTGAAACTCCTTCAAAATTAAAACCCAAAAGAAATAAAACAATACAAACTAAAAAGAAACCAGATTTAGGGGAGGGTAAACGCTAAACCTGTGGCGGCCTTTAGTCGCGCTTGCCCGAAGGACTGTGGCCCGCCACGTGGAGGCGCCTTGCTGAAAGGAACGCGACTAAAGGGTAGGGCCTTTAGTACGCTTGCTTGATCGCGGTTGCGCAACCGCGACCAATGGCAGTTGCGAACCGCGACCGAAGCCGTTTACCAGTGAGAGCCCGTATATCTCGGAACCGAAAACGCGACGACGAGTGCCGCCACCTCGAAGGGCGCCGCCTCCGTCGAGCTCAGGCGGCCCGTCGGCATCGCCATCGTCGTTACCGCGCGGAGGTAGCGCCGGCAGCGGCGGGCTGCACGAGCCGGCGGGGGCGCCTCGGCTTCTCCTTCTTCGGCCGGCCGCCTCCTCGCGCGCTTGCCGGCGCACGATAGCATGCGTCCACTTTCATGCCGCCCGCTTCCATGCGCCGTTGGAGCGTGCCCGCCTCGCGCGGTCCGCCTCCGCCCGTACACCCGGCGGACGCCGTGGTTCCTTCCCGCCGCCGATTCGGCCCCCTCCCCTACCTACACATCTTAACCACCCCATTGCGGACGGAGGGGTGGTGGCGGAAGCAGCGGAGCGGCGTTAGAGGCGGCGAAATGGCTCACCGGAGAGGAGGCAGGTGGCGGCGGGAGTGAAAGCGGCGGAGGGGGGTAGGGTTTAGAAACCGAACTCCCTTCCGCGACCCCTTTTAATACGGGGTGGCCGCACAGTTTCTCGGGGGGCCGAACTCGTTATACGGGTCAGGCCGCGAATTTCGGGCTCCGTTCTGGCCCAGTTTCGGTCCAAACCCATATTATCGCCGGAGTTTTTCAGTTTCCGCCTCTTTTACGGGCTCTGCTAGAGATGCTCTTAGGAGTTAGGATATCTCTAAGGCCTTGTTTGGTACTCCCTCCCTCCCACCAAAACTCTCTTAATTTTGTTAAAATTTGGATGTATCTAGATACTATCTAGTAGGTAAATACATTTAAATTTTGATAAAGTTGAGACACTTTTGATGGGACAGAGGGAGTACTAGAGAGTTTTTGTGAGAATTAGTGGGGATAATACTCTAAGGTATTGGGTAAAATTACTACCGTCACCAATTCTCACAAAACCACATCCCCAATTCACTAGGTAGTGGTAGAGTATTGGGAATTAAGAAAAATACACTAAGACTTGAGGAAAATTTAG
Organism: Lolium multiflorum; assembly: GCA_030979885.1. Taxonomy (NCBI): domain Eukaryota; kingdom Viridiplantae; phylum Streptophyta; class Magnoliopsida; order Poales; family Poaceae; genus Lolium; species Lolium multiflorum. Next base: position 2,686 of record JAUUTY010001627.1, read on the forward strand.
GATAACCGGGAATTAAACTCTGCTCTAGTAGTAAACATGCTGAAGTAAGTGGGGATTTAGAGGTTGGTGGGGATTATCCCCACTAATTCTCAAAAAACTCTAGTACCACATAAGTCCTGATCGATCCCTCGTAAAGGGTTGGAGGAGTAAAAGACCGGCGGTTAGCCGAACCCTTATAATGGTTAAAGGAGTAAAATGTGTACTCGATCACTCCTCTGTCCCCTATATTTACTCGATAGAGGGGCGTTGAGTATAATTTTTCTTCAAATATCCGCCAGCACTCTTCTCCCCAATCACTTCGGTGCCCCTGCGGCATACCCTAGCTCCTTTCGTTGGCTGTATAGATCCGGGCCTGATCTGGGCGCCGCCGATTTGGAGCGCCTATTGAGGCGAGGGTACTCCGATGACGCTTCTTTGTCTCGGGGTGCTTCCTCGACCCTCACCGGCTCTCCCAACCTTCTGCCACCTATGAGGAAGTGACATGGCGTGAGCCAGCGAGTGTGGAGCACGTTGGTGGTGGAAATCACCGACCGCAACACCCACGAGCGCCACTAGCTCGGCACTTTCCACTTGGCGGTGCAATCAGCGAAGGACTATGACATCGCGTCGGTAAGGCTCCATGGTGCCGCCTCAAAGCTTAATTTCTAGTTAGGGGAGCCGTGGATCGCTCCTCGACCTCCACGTGGTCAGCCACCGCGTGGTGCATGAGGATGGGGATGCTCGCGAGTGCCTCAAGGCGTATATGAAGGAGTTATGCGCCATCATACAGAGCTTGTCAAGCGGGTGTCAAGTGGACACTAGTACAGCAGTTGCGTGTTACCATGTAAGTGGCAAGGTCTTACTAGTCGCGTGTACCCGACACACTACTAGCATGGCAGGTACTAGTCACGTGCAGGCCTGGCACGCTGCCATTGAAGTACTAATCGCGTGCGCTGGTCAGGTCCGCTGCTAGTAGGTCCACGTGATTTTTTTCGCAATTTTAAAAAAGCTAGGACCATTGCCCAGCTGTCCACATGATTTTACACAAAACACCCTAAAAACTAAAGAAAAGCAATCAAGTCCATTTCGTCTTCCTGTGGCGTTGATGAGAGGAGATGGCCCGAAGGAGGTCGTCGGAGCAGGGTTGGCGTTAGCAGTGCACGACATCGGAGCAGGGTGCCGGTGGAGGCGGAGTGGGGTGCCGGATGTGGGTGGAGGAGTAGGGTGCCGCATGTGTGCCAAGGAGCAGGGCGTCAGAGGTGCTCACTTTCATTGGAGAGGAGGTGGTCGCCGTAGCCGGAGAGGAGGTGGTCGCCGAAGGTGGTGGTCGTCTTTGTGGAGAAGGAGGAAAATATGGAAGAGAAGGAGAGGAGAAGGTGGAGAAGTGGAAGAGGAGGAGAGAATAAGGTGGAGAAGTGGAAGAGTACGAGGGGAGAAGGTGGAGAAGAGGAAGAGGATGAGGGGATAAGGTGTAGAAGGGGTAGATGAAGACGGAAAAGTTTGAAACTAGATAGAGATAAATTATTTTTTTGGAATTTTCCAGATTTGAAATTTTTTTACGCCGAAATAAAAAAACCTGGAAAACTCTGATTTCCATTTCTATTTTTCAGAATCTAAAATATCGCTAAACGGCCAAATGCGTTGAAATTGGATGTAAAATTTTGCATAGATACATTTTGATAAAAAAAACTTTTTCAGCGGAGGTCGTATGCAACCAGAAAAACCGTTTTGCCGAGACATGACGCCATTTTACATAACATGTAAAAATCCATGTTTGTTGATTTTCCTTATAAAAGATTTTATTTTTTGAATTTTCTATCATTTATTTTATTTTATTCAAAACTGAAAAGGCGACGAGAATCCTGACAACTAGTAGTAGGGTGCCAAAAATAGGGCACGCTATTACTAAGATAATTAGTAGCAGCATGCCCAAAATAGAACACACGACTAGTATTTTGCGTGATTTACGCCCGTCTGCCTAATATATTGAAAGAGTCAGGCCGTCCGCCGGGCCGGTCATATATCAACGTCACCTCCGGCGGCAGCAACAACTCGTCCATAAGGGCGATTGACGAATATCGACGAAGATTTGCAGGGTAGTTTTTCTAGTAGTTTAGATCACGTTCAATGCCAAAGTTTGAGCCAAGTTTGTATAAATTTTGCATGAATCTATGTTCAAAGAGGTAAATTTAGGGGTTTAGTTAGAAATAACTTTTCTTTTGAGGAGCAAATCTATTTCTCTAAATGATGCTTGGTCCGTTTACTCCCCTAAATTTTCTCTTAGCCTTCGCATGTGCTGTAAACTTATTGTTATTGTAAGACTTTTTTTTGAAATATTTTTTTATTGTAAACGGAACCGGGACAAGGCCGCTTTCCTCTAAAAAATGGTTTGGCTACCTTTTCTCGCTGAAAAAAAGTAGTCCCCCCTGCACATGATACAAAATTTGTAGATTTTCCTTCGGTTTGTATGGAGAGGGGATTAAGGTCAATCTTTTCTCGCAAACCACGAGATACCAGTTGAATGCCCGTGCATTGCTACGGATATCATTCTCGTTCTTTATCCCACTCCACCGTTTTGTGTCCTATTCAAATGAAAACATCATATCCGAAGAAAGCTGTGTGAACAATTTACCACTCAACATACTTCAATTCTGTCTGCACCTACATCAAAAAGGAAAAACGAACTCGGAATTAGCCGATGTTGCCACAGAATAACAAGCAATTCCAAATCAATAATATTTGTTTGGAGAATAACACATGTAGTTTTCAGCAATATCGGACAAGCTTGAGTGAAAGTCTTACTCGTAGAGCAAATATACATCAGCACAAATTTCCTTTTTTTTTTGTTCTACTATACCGCAATCACAGATATGCAAAAAGTTACACACACTGACACACATGTACCGACGAACCTTTTGTAGTTGAAAGTCAATTTACCATGATTAGGTTTAGAATAAAAAGATGACATACTTAGTGACATCAACAACAAGGAGGCCTCACACGCTCTACCCTAGCCGACAACATCATTTTCTACTACAGATGTTCAGTAAAAAGTATTTCTTGTTGTGGCTCCTACACTGGTTGAAGCAAAATATAATATGGATAACAATAATTTGCAACAATTTGAAGAACAATACACTCAGATCACCATGATACATCAATATTTGTGCTCAAACTTCGTAAAAAATATATAGTACGACCTTCCATATCCAACCATAGGGCATCATAGTAGTCAAAATGCTCAAAATGAAACTACAATGTCATTTGAAAAGTACTGGACGATATGGTTAGAATTTCAGACTTCTTAGTCAAGCTTCTCAATATTCTGTGCACATGTACTGCACAAGATATATAAGATAAAGGAAACACCCAGGGTTCTGAAAAATGAGTACAAAATACATGCGATCTGTTGAAGTTGATCCTCTACATCACATCAATTTCAGCATTAACTATTATTATTTTAAACAAAATTAGTATCAGGAAGATGCAGGCATACATGAACAGATGACACTAACTGAAGGTTCAGCAACCTCTCTTCGCGACTCTAGCGCTCTGCTGAACTCATCAACACATTCTGGTTGCAAAATAAAATAAAAATAATGAGTAGTTGGGCCAACATAGAAAAAGTTGTGACAGATAACTTCACATCTAAATTAGTTTTACATGGAATTAGAGAATCATGGGATCCACATCTTCTTTGTATAAAAGTAGACAATACTTCAGCAGGCTGGGGCAAGGCTGGTCTTTAGGCAGAAATCGTGAAAAAATATTTTGAACTTTGTCGTTTACCTTTGAGAGACAGCTAACTAATTAGATGTTGCTACAAATTCTTCAAGTTTGTTTGAAATATTAAAAAAATTCGACCTGACAGAGGCTCCATGTATAGATGCTTCCCTCTCGTGTCCCTTTCAGCTCTTCATAGTAGCTTGTTTGTGTTTGTTTCTGTGATAGATCGAGCATGGCACTGTATTGGTTGAGAGAGAGAGATATACAAGGCACATGGGCCTGGGCCTCACTTTAGACTATGGGCCTAACTAGGTACATATTGTATACACTTAACACCCCCCTTCAGACTTAAGGTAGGTAAGGATTATCTGATACACAAAGTTTAAGAGTATGAAATCTATGTTGATCTCTGGTTTGAGCCTTCGTGAAGAAATCTGCAACTTGAAGCTCTGATGGGACATACTGGAGTTTAACTGTAGATTCTTGACAATGGTATCGGATGAAGAAAGCATCCACACCAATGTGTTTGGCCAGCTCATGCTTGACAGGATCATTAGCAATTTGGATAGCAGCAGTACTGTCATAAAGAAGGGATGTGGGTGTATGGCATGAAACACCAAGGTCAGCCAATAGCCAACGAAGCCATACAATCTCTGCTGTAGTAGTAGAAAGAGCCCGAAGTTCTGCCTCTGCACTAGACCGTGATACAGCTGTTTGCTTCTTTGACTTCCATGCAATGGGAGATGTACCAAGAAATATGCAATAGCCAGTGAGTGATTTGTGATCGGTAGGATCACTCGCCCAAGTTGAATCAGAGTAAGCATGAAGCTGGAGCTGACTCGAATTTGCATAGAACAAGCGGCGAGTTGTAGTGCCCCTTAAGTATCGAAGTACTCGAAGTAGATGGCCATGATGTACTGAGGTGGGAGCACTTACAAATTTGCTGAGGATATGGACAACATGTGCAATATCAGGTCTGGTTACTGTGAGGTACACAAGACTGCCAACAATACGGCGATACCGAGAAGGATCCTCAAGAGGAGTACCAGCAGTAGGACACAATTGTAAATTAAGCTCCATGGGTGTAGTAGCAATGCATGTGTCAGTAAGGCCAGATCGCAAAATTAAATCATGAGTGTATTTTTGCTGAGAGAGATAGTAACCATCATCTGTGTGCTTGACCTCAATTCCAAGAAAGTAACTGATGGACCCCAAATCTGACATCTTGAATTGCTCACTCAACTTTTTCTTAACAAAAGAAATATATGCAGCATCATCTCCGGTGATCAACATATCATCTACATAGAGTAGTAGCAATGTATGACCACGCTCAGATGTATGTATAAAGAGTGCAGCGTCGTGCTCACTAGGAGAAAAACCAGCAGCTTGAAGCACGGAACTGAGCACGAGGAGCTTGTTTGAGCCCATAAAGAGCCTTTCGAAGGCGGCAAACATGAACCAATGGAATCTCAATACCTAGAGGTGGCTGCATGTACACTTCCTCATGTAGATCACCATGAAGTAAAGCATTTTTTACATCCATTTGAGAAATTTTCCAAGACTGACTCGCAGCCACAGCTATCAAAGTGCGAATTGAAGTCATGTGAGCAATTGGGGCAAAAGTCTCATCATAGTCTTTCCCACGAGTCTGCTGAAAACCTCTTGCAACTAATCTAGCTTTATAGCGTTCCACTGAACCATCCGACTTGGTTTTGACCTTGTACATCCATTTGCAAGTGATGGGGACCGAGTGGGGAGGTAAAGGTACCAAATCCCATGTGCCAGTACCCTCTAGTGCTGTAAGCTCCTCAGACATAGCCAGTTTCCACTCCGGTGACACAACTGCCTCTTGATAAGTATTAGGCTCATAAGCTGCCCCTGCAATGGCATCCTCTTTGTATCTGTTAGGAATCTCAAGAGATGAGCGATCACGGAGAGCATACCTCATTGTTTGAGAGGAGTCGTCAGTGCAAGGATCAATAGTACTGGCCGGAGGAGTAGAGGACAGAGGAATCAGTGAAGCAGTATTAGATGGAACTTTATGACGGCGACTATAATAAAAAGGAAGGTTATCTATAGGTGGAGCTTCTGACTGAGAGGGTGGAGGTGGTGGTTCTGATGGCAAGACCGGTTCAGGGACAGACTCGTCTAAAAAGATAGGTGGAAGTGAAAGAAAAGATGTAGACTCTATGGAGGTTGATGATGGCAAAGGAGTGGAAGGGGAATTGAAGAAAGGTTGATCCTCAACAAAAGTGACATCACGAGAAAACCGGATGCGACGAGCAGAAGAGTCATAGCAATGATAGCCCTTGTGCTCAAGACTGTATCCAAGGAAAACACACTGAACAGACTGTGGAGTCAATTTGGTACGCTCACGAGGTGCTAATAGAACATAACAAGTGCAACCAAAAACGCGAAGATGATCATAGGTGGGAGGGGAACCAAACAAGATCTCACCAGGAGACTTTCCATGAAGACGAGAAGAAGGCTGGAGATTGATAAGATAGACAGAAGTCGAAACAGCTTCACCCCAAAAATGTGTGGGCACAAAGGAAGAAATCAGGAGGGTACGGGCAGTCTCAACAATATGCCGATGTTTATGCTCTGCAACTCCATTCTGGGCATGAGCACCAGGACAAGAAAGCTGAGGAAGAGTACCCCCAGAAGAGAGAAACTCACGAAAAGCTGTAGACAGATATTTCCCCCCAGAATCTGAGCGAAAAACACGAATAGCACTAGAGAACTGAGTATGGACCATACACACAAAAGCTTTATATATAGAAAGCAACTCAGAACGATGCTTCATAAAATAAATCCAGGTATATCGAGAGTGATCATCAACAAATATGACATAATGTTTGTGACCACCTTTTGAAACAAAGGGAGAGGGCCCCCATACATCAGAGTGCACCAAATCAAAAGGACGGCTAGAGTGACTAGTGCTAGAAGAGTAGGGAAGCTGAATCTGTTTTCCTAGCTTACATCCCTTACAACTGAAACTAGCATCTACATGAACACGACCCAAAACGCCTTGCTGAACAAGAGTAGATAAACGAGAACCACATAGGTGACCTAAACGATGATGCCACTGAGCAAAGGAAAACGACGAAGTAGATCTCGACGCTCAAGCAACCGATCGAAACACAGATGTGGTGGATGCTGAAGGAAGGTGGTGTAGGCTGTCAAGGATGTAGAGGGATGTGGATCCTCTACGGCGATGGCCAGTACCAATGATTCTCTTGCTCTGCCGATCCTGCACATAACAAAAGGAGGGATCAAAACCAACAAAACAGTTCATATCTGTAATCTGACCAACTGACAGAAGGTTCATGGATAATTGTGGAGCAAGGGAGATGGCAGGAACAGAAAATTTGGATGAGCAGAGAGAACCCTTATGGGTGATTGAACAAGGTGTACCATCAACAGTCTGAACAGAGGCACCATCTTGCACTGGCTTGCAAGACACAAGCTGAGAGCTGTCCGAGGTCACATGGAAAGAGGCGCCAGAGTCCAGAACCCAAGGCTGAGAAGCAGACTGAGAGAGTGCAGACACAGAAGCACTCCTCGCTGGTGGCTCGGTGATAGCAGCAGTAGAAGACCTCACAAACTGAGAGGGAGCACGTGCAGATGCATGACGCTGCTGGTCGAGAAGAGCTGCCCGTCTAGCACGAAACTCAGCTAACAACTCTGGGTGAAGTTGAAAACAACCATCCTTGTGGTGTCCTAACTTCTTGCAATGTGAGCAAAATTCACGCGAAGATGAAGTCCTTGAAGGGCCCGGCCTTTGAGGAAAAGCCAGAACACTAGAGTGCAGAGACGGTGTCAAAGTAGTAGCAATAGAGCGAAGATGAGTCTCCTCAGCGATCAAACTAGCCAGAGCATCAGTCAAGGTGGGAGAAGTCAGACGACCAAGCAGCTGAGTGCGAATGTTCTCATACTCCTTCCTAAGCTTCATCACAAAATGGTACATGAAAGTCCGTTGTTCGAATTCTTCCTTAGCAGCACATGACTCACAACCAGGGCTGCTCTTTGGAACCATGGAACCAAGTTGACCAGTGATGCGAGTGAAAGCAGAATAGTACTCTTCTATGGACATGTCATTTTGTTGAGTACTGTGTAAGTTTTGCAGCAAGGAAAAATGAAGAGCACCACTAGGCTGAAGATACTGCTGCTCAAAGTACTTCCATATCTCTTTGGCTGTAGTGTGATGCTCAAGACTCATCCGGAGCGAGGGGTCAACACCAAGAACCAAAGCACCCATCACACGATCATCAGCCTTTTGCCAAGACTTCTTAGATGCTTCATGATCTCGAATAGGTGGATCCTCAGTCAAGTGAAGATTTGCTGGAAAGCACGGGAAAACAGATTTGCTGGAAAGCAGGGGGATCAAGATACCAACTAGTGAAGACAAGGCACGATGGGGGTAGCTGGAGAGCAGCCCTTGAGCTTGGTTGATGAAGAAGGAACAAGGCCAGCAATGGGGATGTAGCTGGGCCAGCTGAAGTTGCTAGAATCAGCTCGCGGGGGGCGCCTCCAAGGGTGGTGGCGGCTGGAGGTGAGCTAGGGTTGGAACCTCTGATACCATGTTTGTTTCTGTGATAGATCGAGCATGGCACTGTATTGGTTGAGAGAGAGATATATACAAGGCACATGGGCCTGGGCCTCACTCTAGACTATGGGCCTAACTAGGTACATATTGTATACACTTAACAGTTTGCACTATGCAAAAATTAAATAGCAATAGCATAAACCGTGGTGAGCCAAAGTAGTCAATATTCCAGATTCCAGAGAAACTTAACAAACCAATTCGTTGAGGCTTGTGTGACTGAAATAGCATTACTAACCTAACAAAGAAACTTAGAAACTTTTTCAATTGCTGAAACAAGCACGTTTTGTCATCCGAACCAAAGAGGAGTATCAAATACCTTGTTCAAAAAGGTCATCCGAACCAAAGATGTCATGATACAGTTCAGTGAAAAATTATCCACAAAAATTTCTTTCCCAGGGCAAGCAAAAAACCCCATTCGCATTAGCTCTTGCAAGTTGGTGCTACCAGAAATACATGACATACAAAAAATTAGCAATGGGTAAATATCTTCAGGTTAACCCTTGTGAGGCCCTTAATTGACTGTGCGTAGAAGAAAAAAGTAAAGTTTTACTTTGAGAATATAAGAATGACAAAGCCAACCTTGGGTTGGATACCGATGAAGCACCAGTATATGCCCCATACCAAAATAACATGATTTTAGACTATCAGTAGCTCATAAGTAGGAATTTCTGATTAGCCAAAAGTCTGTCATGTAACCAGGAGCTTTGAGCAATCGAAGTTAGGAGTCTTGTCAAAGTGAAAGACAACCTAAGATGCATTGTACAGAACGGAGAAGCATACAAGTGCATCAAATCAAATCCATATTGACAGAAGATATGAAGACCAGGATTTTTTTGGGGGGGGACTGTTCAATGGCTGTGATGTGCAGGTAGCATGCCTTAAATCATTTTCCAAAGCCCTTTTCACAGATCTCAGGTGACATTGTCTTCCAAACCCAAACCTATCTACATTCTTCTCACAAATATCTGGTAAGGCTAAGGACTCAACACACGATTTGTTCACTGTAAGACAAAAGTAATAGGCGCAGTAGCAGAAACTGACGTCCTTAGCTATTAGAAAAAGAGACTCGGAACAGTAACATATTGAAAGAATATGTCCAGAAATCTTATCCCCATCTTTGAAATTTTGCATGATATTCATAACTGACACACATGGAAGCGTACTTCTGCAGAAAAAAAAGTAGCCCGTCAATTTAACAGTGAAACAGACCAACCAGTACAAGAAACTGTCCCTAATATTATCTTAGTATTGATTATGAGGCAGCATTCATATAAATTTCGAGCGGTGCTTAAGAAAATCACCAAAATTTGCATGAGAAAAATAAGGAAGTTGCTGCAATTAAATGGAAAATTACGTCAAAGGAAAGATAAGCCAGCGATAGCATTCTCCAAAATCAAAATTTAGTATGGAACTACGAGTATCGATTTGACTTGCTATATCTTATAAAATGATGAATATCAACCACACTACTGCATCAAAGTTGCTATTGCAATGGACAGCGTAATGGTATGGTACTGCTAAGCATATACACAACTTCTCTATAACCTGCAAAAAAAGATTGTGGTAAGATGAGCTACCGTCCACATTGCTTTGCAGCGGTGCTTGCCATGATCATAAGATGAGATAAACAAATAGCACTTTCCATGGCAGAATTTGCAGAGCTAAAAACGGAAGTGTGTTGAACAATTTACAGTGGTACCACAGTTCTTCCTCTGTGTTGCAGAGCACATTGGGCAGGGCGGCGCGCCAGATCTCTCTCATCTCTTTCTACCCCAACTTCAACAGTGCATCTTTACTCTTCTTTGACAACGTCAACTCCGAGTACTCCCCAACCTCCTCCTTTTCTGCTACAGCTCATGTGCTTCTCGTCAGCGTCCGGACTGTTGGCCTGCATGACCCACGAGGGCGATGGAGTAAGGCTGGTGCCAACGCAGGCGGTAGGCCGGGCCACCGCCCGCCGCCGGGCGAAGGGCGGGACGGGCGCGGGCGGCTGCGGCGCCGGGCGGTACCGCCCGCTGCCCCCGACTACCGCCCGCGTTGGGGGCGACAATGACGACAACGGGCGAGGCGGGGCGGCGCGGATGGGCGAAGCGAAAGAGAGGCGAAGCGAAAGCGAGCGAAGCGAAGCGGTAAGCGGGCGATAAGCGGGCGAAGCGGGCGAAGGCGGGAGTGGGGCGGTAGTAGCTGAGGTGGCGCGATCTGATTCGTCCACCTCAGCTAGCCGTTAGGGTGCCGTTGGTACTTCAAAAACCCTAAAATTTCATCCCCCCCCTATAAATACCCCCATATGGTTTCACTCACTCCACACCCATTTCATCTCCTCCACTCTCCATTTCCACTCCTCTCAACGCCATGTCTTCGTCCAGCAGTTCGAGCGACGGAATAGAGGGTGATCTGATCGATGCATTCCAGGCGGAGTACGAGGAGGAGATGCTGAACGAGGAGGAGGAGCCAAGACGGCCGCGACGCCGCCGAGAGTTCATCAGACGTGATCGTCAGGTGCAAGCGATCGGCTCTTCGAGGACTACTTCGCCGACGACTGCAACTATCCTCCGAGCTTCTTTCGGCGAAGGTATCGGATGAGGCGATCCCTTTTTCTGCGCATTGTGGATAGATTGGGTGAATACTCTCCGTATTTCACCCAAAGAGTTGATGCTCTCAACCGTCCTGGTCATTCTCCCTTACAAAAGTGTACTGCGGCTTTGCGTCTGTTAGCTTATGGAGCCTCTACAGATACAATAGATGAGTGGCTTAAGTTAGCTGGACAAACTACATCAGATTGTCTAGATAGATTCTGTGAAGGCATCATTGCCTGTTACGGGGAGACCTTTTGCCGTCGACCAACTGTCAAGGATACTCAGCGTCTGTTAGCGAAAGCCGAGGAGCGTGGCTTTCCGGATGTTAGGGAGCATCGATTGCATGCATTGGCGGTGGAGGAACTGCCCAGTGGCTTTTGCTGGTCAATTCACAAGGGGAGACATCAAACACCCTACCATAATCTTAGAAGCCGTTGCGTCGTATGATCGCTGGATCTGGCATGCCTTTTTTGGAGTGGCCGGGTCCAACAACGACCTCAATGTACTCAACCAGTTGCCGTTGTTCACGGATGTGCTTAGGGGAGAAGCACCCGTAGTGAACTTCACGGTGAATGGACACGAGTACAACTATGGTTACTACCTTGCCGACGGCATCTACCCCTCCTGGCCGGTGTTCATGAAAGGTGTTACTCTTCCACAAAGTGAAAAGCAGCGAATGTTCACTGTTGCTCAAGCAGCTTGGCGCAAAGATGTCGAGTGTGCCTTTGGAGTGCTGAAGGCTAGGTTCAACATTCTAGCAGTTCCGGGACGCTTCTACTCGAACTCTTGGGTTGATCATGCGTGCATGTGTCATTCTGCACAACACGATCATCGACGATGAGCGTGGTACAAATTTGGAGAACACCTATGAGACCGTTGAGTCCAGTGTCGGCCCTGCAATACACAACCATGCACCACCAAGCCTAGCAGCCAGGATTCAGATGGACAACGAAATGAGGGACTCACCGGTGTATACACAGCTCCAGCAAGATTTGATTGAGCATGTGTGGGCTCATAATGCCTAGATTATGTAATTTTTTCAAATTTTTATGTAATTTTTTCAAATTTTTATGTAATTTCTTTTTATGATGTAATCGGTAACAATTTTAGTTCAATAAAATAATTTCCTTGCATTATTTTTAATGTTGTAATCTGAAAAAGAAATGCTAATGTCGAGGAGAGAGAAAAGCTGATGTGGAGGAGAGAGAAGTGAGATCCCATTCAACGGTTCCGTTGCGCGGGACGATAAGAAAGTTTCAATTGACTAAATTTCTTCTATTATCAGCACACGCCAGAAAATCAAGAATGGCAAAATCTTTTCTTCCAGTAGCAAATCCAGTAGTACTTTGACCTTACTCAAGTAGAGAAGTTCACTCCGTCGCTTCTTTATTAAGTTCACGTTAGTTAGGAGATTTTGATACAACGGATAATGGAAATCGAAGCTATTTGATGTCTGACTCAGGCCTATGACCGATCGATCAGTGATTCACACAGATACAAGGTAGTTTGGTGGCTCCAGATCCAAGAAAAAGGGACTACGTGCCAAAAGAGAAAGGTTTACCACCAGTTTCAAAAGAAACAAAAGGCACTGAAATGTCAAATGGTTTATTCGCACCTGCAGGTACATATCTTCTTGGAGCCTAATCCTTGCATGTAAAAGGGCCTGTGGTGGTGGTTATCTATCAGGCGGGAAGCGCCAAGCCTATCACGCGGGAAAGACCCCTAACCAACCACCAACTTACCTTCCAACCAAGCCCTTCGATCCCGCGCAGCTGCAGGGTATATAATCTCGGTCCTCCCCTTACTTTGAAGCCTACAGCTCCACAATTCGTTTTCAGCGATGGCAAGAATCCAAAAGATACAGTTTTTTCTTTTTCTTGTCTTTTTTCTGCTTTTTCATGGCAGGTGCTGTCACTATAGCCCATGCATTGGCAAGGTGGGGTGAGAGTGGGGTGAGAGTGAGGAAAAAGCTGACGTGGCGAGGTGAGAGTGAGGCTATGCATTGGCACCAGCCTAAGGAGGCCTCTGCAGTTTTGTCCCTTTTGGACGGCCTCGCCAAACTCCGGGTTGGGAGTTGGGACAGATGCGGCAAGTCCTCCTCGATGGGCTTGGAAAGGTCATCGGCGGCAACCAAACAACATCGGGCTGGAGGCTTTGCGGAAGGAGGAGGGCATCCGGCTTGAAGGTTCTAGGGATGCTAGTGGCGGAGGGAAGGACGGCTGGGCGAGGGAGACAGTAGCAGCGGTGGCGGGAGTTTGTGGTAGGGTTTCATCAGGGAGGGATGATGGGTCGGGCATGCTGTTCCAACCGGTATTTTGCACTTATCGGTGGCACTAAGCCTAATTAGCTAAGCTAGCGATTACGAGGACCTAATGTATCATCAGATGTAGATTGAAGGGATATGATTTTCCGACTCTCCTTCACCAAACATATTGTATGACCTACGACTAACTTCAATATAATAGTATAGAAATGTCTTCCTGCAAACAAAAAAAAATTCCAGGCATCAGGGGATGCTATTACAGGACTGCAAGTCAATCCTTGTGACTATTAGTAAACAGTTATTGTTTGTTAATAGCAGTGATTTTCTTGCCATATTTACCTCAGTTTCACATGATTGGACAAACGTTAAAACTGCGTCACAAGACACGTTGTCAGGAGATTAGGGAAGTTCTACACCGCTGATTGGGAGATGTTTCGGCAATGTTTTCCTGTGCTTGTTGCGTGCCAATTTCCGGTATATGCTGAGCATATCGTTTGTGCGCAACAGGCGGACAGGTGCCGTGCCCGTAGATCGTTTCGTAGTTTTTCAAGAGAAGTTGTCCATCCCAAAAAAACAAGAAATCAAGTTGTTTTTCTGGTGACTTCGTCAATTTCAAGATCCAATCCGTCGGCTCGGTCTTTCGAAAGTGCTCATAGGGATAAGGCGTGCATGTGTGCGTTTATAGGGGTGAGTGTGTGCGCGTGTATGTGAGCGTCTACGTTTGTACTGTGTTTCTCAAAAAAAAAAAGTTTTTATTCTGGTGTAGTAGTGAACCCCTTCTGAGATGACCTGCTATAGATTACTAATACCGCAGTGAACAGGTTCACAAGGAGAGAGCTACCCGTTACTCTTTTTTTTTTTGAAAAGAGGGTAAAAGCCTTGCCCTATTCTATAATTAAGAAGAAGAGTTTGGAAAAGATCGAGTCCGAATACACCCTGATTACAAAGAATGCTACTCTCGCGACATCAAATTACTCATACATTTCTCACCCGCTAGCACTTAAATCCTAGCTTCTAACTTAATATTATGGAAGAGCTCCGAGGGCGGCGTGTGCTTGTTCTTGAACATCTGGGCATTCCTTTCATTTCAAACTTCCCAAGACACAAGGAGGGTGAAAGAGGCCAAGTCTTTTCGCTTTGTCATCATACTCCACCAAGAGTGAAGGGGGGTGGTAGGCCAATTGTTGAGGTCAAGAGCTTGGAGACCAAGCCACTCCTTGAGAAGCCCCCATAGTCTAATGGTGTATCGGCAATTGACAAGGACGTGGTCCACAGATTCCATCACCCGCTTGCAAAAAGGACAATTCCCACATTGGGCCAACCTCTCTTTTCAAGGCGATCATTGGTTCAAAGACGATTTTGCATCGCAAGCCATGCGAAGAACTTGATCTTTGGTGGAGCCCAAAGCTTCCAAACTGAAGAGGCAACAGAAGATGAGATCGCCCCAAAAAATTGGGCTTTGTAGGCCGAAGAAGAGTATTGGCCATTTTGGTGAGGTTCCAAGTGATCTCATCCCCCACATCCTCGAGGAGAGTAATATCCGCGAGCTTGGTCCAAAGGAAAATGTATTGACAGACATGCTCAATGGTGAATTCCGCGTCCATGTTGATTTTGGAAATCCAACCGTTGTTGTGCAAAGCCTTTTGACATTCCATTTTTTCCTAGTGGAATGTTGTAGATAAGAGGGGCGATCCATGTAGCTAAGGCGCCATCCAAAAGGGGGTCTTCTCTCCATTTTCAAGGTAATGGTGGTGGAGGCGTAGAAAAGGTCCATGTCTGTATCATTGCAAGGGTTGCAAAGACCCACCAAATCTAAGTCGGCTCCTTCCATTCTTGGCACGATCATCTCAGTCTAAGCGCTCTACCAAACAATTCACTATTGAGGATACCGAGGCCCTTGAGGTTTTTGGGCCTACAAACAAGGTCCCAATTCACTTTGCATTTGCCCCCCGAAACTTTTTTGGTGCCCGCCCATAAGAAGGCCCTCTCAATTTTCTTCGTAGCAAGCATGGATCCGGAGGGGACATCAAGGGAGTTCAAGTGGTAGATGGATTGAGAAGCAAGGACGGACTTGACAAGTGCGGTGTGGCCCGCCACCGTAACGAATTTCCCATTCCAAGAAGGGATCTTCCCGGCCATTTTGCCCTCAAGAGGTTGAACGTCCGCCCTTCTTAGGCAACGGACCGAGAGAGGAAGACCAAGGTACTTGAGCGGGAACGTAACCCGGAAGACCGGGATGCCATGGAGGATGTCATCAAGGTTCAATCCCTCGCATCTTATCGGCACAACAGAGCTTTTGCGGAGATTAGTGCATAGGCCCGTGACCTCGCCGGACCCTTGGAGGATAGAAGCAAGGTTTTGGACATCTTGTTTGCAAGGCGCAAGAAAAATAGCCGCGTCGTCCGCATACAAAGGGGGCCTCAATATGACACCCCTTCTTCTAATATTGCTAAACAAACCATGAGCAGAAACTATCCGTTATGAACTCAACACTTGGCTCTATCCATCGGCAGTTTGCCAGCTCTGTTGTCTCTGCGGTGTCTCTCTCCCGCATGTGGCCATAAGTGTCAAAGCCATGTCAACATGTTCAACAATGATTTACCGCTTGCTAATAATATTTTAGAGTATTCTTTTCGTATGGCAATCCATTATAATTAGACATCTTTATTAATTTTCCAGATTCTTGGGACAATGCTAACGAACGGGCATAACACGTTTGAGATCACTGAAAGCTATTATTTTCCATTCTTTTGTGGAACACGTTCCGTTTTTCCTGAACATAATCTTGTTTTGAGTAACCTGAAAAAAAATCCAATACTACATTTATGCTTAACCAGAGAACATTTTTGTCTTCTGTGGAAGGGGCAACTTCTCTCTTTCTTGAGTGCTTGCTAGGATGCTAGCGGACTTGTACCTTCATCCATACTTTTTTGACAACAATTTGTCATTCTACTCATTTGGTCGCCATGTAAATTTCTTTCCATATTTTGTTTCATTTTGCCTAGCTTCTGTATAACCTGCTGCTACCCAGTTCAATTCGTTTTTAGTCTTGTGCTTGCGTAGTATCTCTCTCTATAATAATCTGTACAAAGTTGCCAAAATAATGATTCTGAATCGGATCTCACTCCATGGTAGGATCACAAACTATAGGATCTTAATTTCTAGAATCGTAAAATCTTAGATTATGCTTTGTATAATCGTATTACTATTCCACTCAATTTGGGTCTCAAAGTCGTAGAATCGCATAGTAGAATCATGATCTATAACAAATATTTTGTGTGCTTTCTGTTATGAGATTTATTTGTGCTTTAATCATACATTTAAAGTAGAGACTATTTCCATTTTGTATCTTATAGTATCGTCTTAGTACATATGCTTATATATAAATCTTGTTTACAATTCGAAGCAAGATTCGTCAACTTAAAATGATCATCTGTTAGTTATTGCAAACTGTATAAAACACCATTTGGTGAGACTTAAGATGGATCAGGTTTGTGGTGGTACAGGGGCGATGAGCTCCATGATGTCGTTGGCCATCCCGGAGAGCAGCTGGTTCGCGTCGTTCTCCGCTCTCACCGGGTCCTTGTTGGAGTTCCCCTCCATGAGCGCCAGCTCGCAGTAGTTGGGCTGGTAGGACGCGCCCCTGAGCTTGTGCCAGGCGCGTCGAGGCGGCCGGCGCGGAGGTCGTCCAGCGCGCCGACGATGGGTCGGTTCATCGCCTTGTACATCGCCATGCACATTTCAAGGTGTCCATGAGCTCGGCGAGGACGACCATGGTCGAGGTCACGTTGGCCGCCGCGACGGCGAGCCCACGCGCGCGTCTCTGGCGGACGCGGCCACCGGGTCGGCGGAGAGCGTGCGGACGCAGTACCGGTACGGAGTGAGCCACGTGGAGTTTTTCGCACACGGGCGCACGTCGACTTGATGATGTGCGGTGCGCCGCCGCCGGTCACGCCGGCCGCCGTGAGGAGGAGTAGAAGAAGGAAAGGAAGTGGATCGCCGCCATGGCTTCACTAACTACCTCGCTTGTGTGAGTTGTGTCTCGGTAATCGGTATCGGCCGGAGAAGAAGGAAAGGAAGTGTGTGCTGCTTGATCGCCGCCATGACTGCGAGACAGCGGTTTGTTTGAGTGAAGTCCGGTATTTTTGCGTCGCCGGTCGTC
>JAUUTY010001628.1:0-20000 GCA_030979885.1 Lolium multiflorum
ATAAATAGTTTGTCAAATAAAGTGTAGTTACTTTTTTTTCGACAAAACGCAATGACATTGTGTTTCTTTTCATTGCATAGAAGAAGAGTACATGACTCCTAGGAGGGGAGAAACATCAAAGAACATTAAGGTTGAAGCTAAAACAACATTAAAATTCAAGCATCAGACTCCGTACCTTGCAGTATGCACAAGGTAGCAGCAGTTTCTGGTCTACCAAACACAAGTCCAAAGAACATCATTAGGCGCAGAGGGTTCAAAGAATGAAACTAAGACAACACTAAGATTCAAGTATCAGACTTCATACTTGCAGTATGCCCGCAGAAGGTAGCACCTCTGGTCTACCTGGACACAAGGATCAAAGTAGAGAAGCAAGAAAACAGAAGATAAGTTCTAACAGTTATAGCAATAAATTTTACATCTGAAACAAAGTAATTCAGTTGAAAACTACAATAATTTACAAATGACCATAATACCAAAAAAGAAAGCATATAGCTTTTGTTCGACCTCTCCTCCTATACAGATCACATAAGATAAGAAATCATATTAAACGATGTTCAAATACCAGAAGCACATCAATTTTTTATCTTATGAATTCATGCAGTTAAGGTAGATATAAAGCAAAAAAAGTCATTTTTTCTTATCTTATGAATTCATGCACTGTGGGAGGTCCACACCGACATTCAATTTTTGCTTTCGAAAAATTAGTGAATAAAACTTATATGATAAATTAAGAATAAAAAATACATACCATTTCAATAAATTAATATAAAGCAAGTAAATGCATTAATACATATAGAGATCCAAATGCTTAAGTATTTTATATGCGATAACAAATACTTTTAAACATACCATTTTCTTCGTGTCATATCTAGTAATAAAACCAACAGCCGAATTACATTGTTATCCAAGCCACAAAGCTTCACTACCGAGGAAGAGGTTCTTCGTGACATTGAAATGCACATGTAAAAAATATATGCTTATGATCAAAGTATCGAAATGGCTGGACATAAAAGATTCACCCAATATACCACCCAATATATTGACTGTTCAGTTGTATGTTAACCTGAATACAGTATGAAGTATGAGCAAAGTAGTCTCCTCTATACAATTTCATATCATCGGGCTATTCAACAACTCTTCATGCGGCGATCTGAAAAGTGTCTCCTTATATGTCAATTTTCTGTTCCTGAATATATAGTTAGGAAAGGATGGTTAGGATTCTTGCCTAACTATCTTAACATTCCCGCTCAATCTTAACATAACTATGTTCTGAAATCTGAAAAGTGGGTCCTTATATAGATACAACACATTGTGTATAGTTACACGACGTGATTAAGAAGTTATACATGTGGGAAGATGATACGTCGCAAACGTATCTATAATTTCTTATGTTCCATGCTACTTTTATTACAATACTTGAATGTTTTATACATACTTTACAGCGTTATTTTACATTTTCCGGCACTAACCTATTAACAAGATGCCGAAGTGCCAGTTGCTGTTTTTCTGCTGTTTTTGGTTTCAGAAATCCTAGTAAGGAAGTATTCTCGGAATTGGAGGAAATCAACGCCCAGGGGCCTATTTTTGCACAAAGCTTCCAGAAGACCGAAAGGGAGGCGAAGTGGGGCCACGGGGCGCCGCCACACTAGGGCGGCGCGGCCAAGGGGGCCGCGCGGCCCTAGTGTGTGGGCCCCGTGATGCCCTTGACCTACCCCTTCCGCCTACTTAAAGCCTCCGTCGCGAAACCCCCTGTACCGAGAGCCACGATACGGAAAACATTACTGAGAGGCCATGATACGTCTCCAACGTATCGATAATTTCTTATGTTCCATGCTACTTTATTGATGATATCTACATGTTTTATGCACACTTTATGTCATATTCGTGCATTTTCTGGAACTAACCTATTAACAAGATGCCGAAGTGTCAGTTCCTTTTCTGCTGTTTTTGGTTTCAGAAATCCTAGTAACGAAATATTCTCGGAATCGGACGAAATCAACGCCCAGGTTCCTATTTTTCCCGGAACCATCCAGAACACCCGAGAGCCGCCAGGGGGCCCCACACCACACCCGCGCGGCGGAGGGGGCCGCGCCGCCCTATGGTGTGGTGGCCCCAGGCCCCCTCCGAGGCTCCCCTTTCGCCTATATAAAGCCCCTGCATCGAAAACCCTTACGGAAGAAGCCACGGTACGCGAAACCTTCCAGAGCCGCCGCCATCGCGAAGCCAAGATCTGGGGGACAGGAGTCTGTTCCGGCACCCGCCGGACGGGGAAGTGCCCCCGGAAGGCTTCTCCATCGACACCGCTGCCATCTCCACCGCCATCTTCATCAACGCTGCTTCCCATGAAGAGGGAGTAGTTCTCCATCGAGGCTCGGGGCTGTACCGGTAGCTATGTGGTTAATCTCTCTCCTATGTACTTCAATACAATGATCTCATGAGCTGCTTTACATGATTGAGATCCATATGATGAGCTTTGTATCGCTACTAGTTATGTGCTACTCATGTGATGTTATTAAAGTAGTCTATTCCTCCTGCATGGTGTAAAGGTGATTAGTGTGTGCACCGTGTGGTTCTTGTCGTAGGCTATGATCATGATCTCTTGTAGGTTGTGGAGTTAATTGTCATTATGATAGTATTGATGTGATCTATTCCTCCTTTCATAGTGTAATGTGGACAGTGTGTGCACTATGCTAGTTCTTGGTTTATTTTGTAATGATCTATTATGCTCTAAGGTTATTTAAATATGAACATTGAATTGTGGAGCTTGTTAACTCCGGCATTGAGGGTTCGTGTAATCCTACGCAATGTGTTCATCATCCAACAAAAGAGTGTATGTAGCACATATGAGAAGAAGTATTTATTATGCGATCAATGTTGAGAGTGTCCACTAGTGAAAGTATGATCCCTAGGCCTTGTTTCCAATACTGCAAACACCGCTTATTTACTGTTCTATTGCATGTTTACTCGCTGCCATATTTTATTCAGATTACTACTACCACTCATATACATCCATACTACTTGTATTTCACTATCTCTTCGCCGAACTAGTGCACCTATACATCTGACAAGTGTATTAGGTGTGTTGGGGACACAAGAGACTTCTTGTATCGTGATTGCAGGGTTGCATGAGAGGGATATCTTTGACCTCTTCCTCCCCGAGTTCGATAAACCTTGGGTGATCCACTTAAGGGAAACTTGCTGCTGTTCTACAAACCTCTGCTCTTGGAGGCCCAACACTGTCTACAAGAATAGAAGCACCCGTAGACATCAAGCACTTTTCTGGCGCCGTTGCCGAGGAGGAAAGGTAAAAGGCACTCATACTTCGGTTCCAGGTAACAGTACTTTTCTGGCGCCATTGTGTGTGTGCTCGAAGCTATTTCCTTTAGACTCTGCAATTGCGACATTTGGTTTCTTGTTTACACTAGTTAGGCATAATGGACAACAATGACCTTTTTATTCTATTTCCTGATTTAAGACATGGATGGTTTGATGCGAAAATTAAAAAACCCATGGAACATATTAATATGAATGCTTTGAACACCATTGTTGTTAATGATATGGAAAATTCTAAGCTTGGGGAAGCTGGTTTTGATGAGCATGATATTTTTAGTCCCCCAAGCATTGAGGAGAAAATTTACTTTGATGATACCTTGCCTCCCATTTATGATGATTATAATGATAGTAGTCTTTTGTTACCACCTGTTATGGAGGATAAATTTGATTATGATTACAATATACCTCCTATATTTGATAGCTACTTTGTTGAATTTGCTCCCACTACAATTAATAAGAATGACTATGCTTATGTTGGGAGTAGTAATTATTTTATGCATGAGACTCATGATAAGAATGCTTTATGTGATAGTTATATTGTTGAGTTTGCTCATGATGCTACTGAAAGTTATTATGAGAGAGGAAAATATGGTTGTAAAAATTTTCATGTTACTAAAACACCTCTCTATGTGCTGAAAATTTTGAAGCTACACTTGTTTTATCTTCCTATGCTTGTTACTTTGCTCTTCATGAACTTGTTTATTTACAAGATTCCTATGCATAGGAAGCATGTTAGACTTAAATGTGTTTTGAATTTGCCTCTTGATGCTCTCTTTTGCTTCAACTTCTATTTCTTGCGAGTGCATCATTAAAACTGCTGAGCCCATCTTAATGGCTATAAAGAAAGAACTTCTTGGGAGATAACCCATGTGTTTTTTTTTACTACAGTACTTTGTTTTATATTTGAGTCTTGGAAGTTGTTTATTACTGTAGAAACCTCTCCTTATCTTAGTTTTGTGTTTTGTTGTGCCAAGTGAAGCCTCTAATCGAAGGTTGATACTAGAT
Organism: Lolium multiflorum; assembly: GCA_030979885.1. Classification (NCBI taxonomy): domain Eukaryota; kingdom Viridiplantae; phylum Streptophyta; class Magnoliopsida; order Poales; family Poaceae; genus Lolium; species Lolium multiflorum. The sequence continues at coordinate 4,339 of JAUUTY010001628.1, forward strand.
TTGGATTTCTGCGCAGAAACAGATTTCTATCTGTCACGAATCTGGGCTGTTTTCTCTTAGGTAACTCAGAAAAATATGCCAATTTACGAGCGTGATCCTCAGATATGTACGCAACTTTCATTAGTTTTGAGTTTTTCCATTTGAGCAAGTCTGGTGCCATCTTAAAATTCGTCTTTACGGACTGTTCTGTTTTTGACAGATTCTGCCTTTTATTTCGCATTGCCTCTTTTGCTATGTTGGATTCATTTCTTTGATCCATTAATGTCCAGTAGCTTTATGCAATGTCCAGAAGTGAAAAGAATGTTTGTGTCACCTCTGAATGTGTGAATTATTAATTGTGCACTAACCCTCTAATGAGTTTGCTTGAAGTTTGGTGTGAAGGAAGTTTTCAAGGGTCAAGAGAGGAGTATGATATACTATGATCAAGAGGAGTGAAAGCTCTAAGCTTGGGGATGCCCCCGTGGTTCATCCCTGCATATTTCAAGAAGACTCAAGCATCTAAGCTTGGGGATTCCCAAGGCATCCCCTTCTTCATCGACAAAGTATCGGTTCCTTCTCTTGAAACTATATTTTTATTCGGTCACATCTTATGTATTTTACTTGGAGCGTCTGTGTGCTTTTATTTTTGTTTTTGTTTTGTTATCTTAGTTCTCTGAATAAGTTCATCCTTGTGTGGGAGAGAGACACGCTCCGCTGGTTCGTATGAACACATGTGTTCTTAGCTCATAATATTCATGGCGAAGTTTCCTCTTCGTTAAATTGTTATATGGTTGGAATTGAAAAATGCTACATGTAGTAATTCTAAAATGTCTTGGATAATGTGATACTTGGCAATTGTTGTGCTCATGTTTAAGCTCTTGCATCTTATACTTTGCACCCATTAATGAAGAAATACATGGAGCTTGCTAAAATTTGGTTTGCATAATTGGTCTCTCTAAGGTCTAGATAATTTCTAGTATTGAGTTTGAACAACAAGGAAGACGGTGTAGAGTCTTATAATGTTTACAATATGTCTTTTATGTGAGTTTTGCTGCACCGGTTCATCCTTGTGTTTGTTTCAAATAAACCTTGCTAGCCTAAACCTTGTATCGAGAGGGAATACTTCTCATGCATCCAAATCCTTGAGCCAACCACTATGCCATTTGTGTCCACCATACCTACCTACTACATGGTATTTCTCCGCCATTCCAAAGTAAATTGCTTGAGTGCTACCTTTAAACAATTCAAAAGTTATTACCTCTTATTTGTGTCAATATTTAATAGCTCATGAGGAAGTATGTGGTGTTTATCTTTCAATCTTGTTGGGCAACTTTCACCAATGGACTAGTGGCTTCATCCGCTTATCCAATAATTTTGCAAAAAGAGCTGGCAATGGGATTCCCAGTCCCAAATTAATTAACAAAAATAGACACTCCTCCATGGTATGTGATTGTTGGACGGCACCCGAAGGATTCGGTTAGCCATGGTTTGAGAAAGCAAAGGTGGGGAGGAGTGTCATCTAAATAAAACTAAAATAAAAAGGCACTCCTTCATGGTATGAGATTGTTGGCAGGCACCCGAGGATTCGGTTAGCCATGGTTTGTGAAAGAAAGGTTGGAAGGAGTGCCACCCAAAAATAAAATAAAATGGGAGCCGCTCTTTGAAGGTTTGTCTGGCAAGGGGGTTAGAGTACCCGCTACCATTCGTTGACAACAACAAACACCTCTCAAAACTTTATTTTTATGCTCTCTTTATGTTTTCAAAATAAAAGCTCTAGCACAAATATAGCAATCGATGCTTTCCTCTTTGAAGGACCTTTTTTTACTTTTATGTTGAGTCAGTCTACCTATTTCCTCCCATCTCAAGAAGCAAACACTTGTGTGAACTGTGCATTGATTCCTACATACTTGCATATTGCACTTGTTATATTACTCTATGTTGACAATATCCATGAGATATACATGTTATAAGTTGAAAGCAACCGCTGAAACTTAATCTTCCTTTGTGTTGCTTCAATACCTTTACTTTGATTTATTGCTTTATGAGTTAACTCTTATGCAAGACTTATTTATGCTTGTCTTGAAGTACTATTCATGAAAAGTCTTTGTCATATGATTCATTTGTTTACTCATGTCATTACCATTGTTTTGATCGCTGCATTCATTACATATGTTTACAATAGTATGATCAAGATTATGATGGCATGTCACTTCAGAAATTATCTTTGTTATCGTTTTACCTGCTCGGGACGAGCAGAACTAAGCTTGATATACGTCTCCAACGTATCGATAATTTCTTATGTTCCATGCTACTTTATTGATGATATCTACATGTTTTATGCACACTTTATGTCATATTCGTGCATTTTCGGAACTAACCTATTAACAAGATGCCGAAGTGCCAGTTCTGTTTCTGCTGTTTTTGGTTTCAGAAATCCTAGTAACGAAATATTCTCGAATCGGACGAAATCAACGCCCAGGTTCCTATTTTTCTCGGAACCATCCAGAACACCCGAGAGCCGCTGAGGGAAGCCCTGGGGGCCCCACACCACACCCGGCGCGGCCGGAGGGGGGCGCCGCCCTATGGTGTGGTGGCCCAGTGCCCCCCGAGGCTCCCTTTCGCCTATATAAAGCCCCGCATCGAAAACCCTTACGGAAGAAGCCACGGTACGCGAAACCTTCCGGAGCCGCCGCCATCGCGAAGCCAAGATCTGGGGGACAGGATTCTCTGTTCCGGCACCGGGACGGGGAAGTGCCCCCGAAGGCTTCTCCATCGACACCGCTGCCATCTCCACCGCCATCTTCATCAACGCTGCTGCTCCCATGAAGAGGGAGTAGTTCTCCATCGAGGCTCGGGGCTGTACCGGTAGCTATGTGGTTAATCTCTCTCTCCTATGTACTTCAATACAATGATCTCATGAGCTGCTTTACATGATTGAGATCCATATGATGAGCTTTGTATCGCTACTAGTTGTGTGCTACTCATGTGATGTTATTAAAGTAGTCTATTCCTCCTGCATGGTGTAAAGGTGATTAGTGTGTGCACCGTGTGGTTCTTGTCGTAGGCTATGATCATGATCTCTTGTAGGTTGTGGAGTTAATTGTCATTATGATAGTATTGATGTGATCTATTCCTCCTTTCATAGTGTAATGTGGACAGTGTGTGCACTATGTTAGTTCTTGGTTTATTTTGCAATGATCTATTATGCTCTAAGGTTATTTAAATATGAACATTGAATTGTGGAGCTTGTTAACTCCGGCATTGAGGGTTCGTGTAATCCTACGCAATGTGTTCATCATCCAACAAAAGAGTGTATGTAGCACATATGAGAAGAAGTATTTATTATGCGATCAATGTTGAGAGTGTCCACTAGTGAAAGTATGATCCCTAGGCCTTGTTTCCAATACTGCAAACACCGCTTATTTACTGTTCTATTGCATGTTTACTCGCTGCCATATTTTATTCAGATTACTACTACCACTCATATACATCCATACTACTTGTATTTCACTATCTCTTCGCCGAACTAGTGCACCTATACATCCGACAAGTGTATTAGGTGTGTTGGGGACACAAGAGACTTCTTGTATCGTGATTGCAGGGTTGCATGAGAGGGATATCTTTGACCTCTTCCTCCCTGAGTTCGATAAACCTTGGGTGATCCACTTAAGGGAAACTTGCTGCTGTTCTACAAACCTCTGCTCTTGGAGGCCCAACACTGTCTACAAGAATAGAAGCACCCGTAGACATCAAGCCACCGCCGCCAATCCCATCTCGGGGATTCAGGAGATCGCCTCCGCACCCTGCCGGAGAGGGGAATCATCACCGGAGGGGCTCTACATCATCATGCCCGCCTCCGGATTGATGCGTGAGTAGTTCATCCTTGGACTATGGGTCCATAGCAGTAGCTAGATGGTTGTCTTCTCCGCTTGTGCTTTCATTGTTATAGATCTTGTGAGCTGCCTAACATGATCAAGATCATCTATTTGTAATGCTACATGTTGTGTTTGGTGAGATCCGATGAATAGAGAATACTATGTTAAGTTGATTATCAATCTATCATATATGTGTTGTTTATGTTCTTGCATGCTCTCCGTTGCTAGTAGAGGCTCTGGCCAAGTTGATACTTGTAACTCCAAGAGGGAGTAATTATGCTCGATAGTGGGTTCATGCCTCCATTAAATCTGGGATCGTGACAGTAGGTTCTAAGGTTGTGGATGTGCTGTTGACATAGGCATCCCCAATGGGCCTGCCAAAGATGGTACCCGGAGTTTAATCAAAGCCCAAGACTCGAAGAATAAGAAGACTTGGAAGCCCATTTAGTGATAAGGAAAGATAGTTTGTATTAGGAAAGATAGAGATTTGTAATCTTACGGGTTGGGTACGAAACCCTCCCGAACTCTGTAACTTGTGTACTACGAAACCCTCGGCTCCACCTCCTATATAAGGGGGAGTCGAGGGACAAAGAAAGGATCGAATCTACTGTCAACATAACCCTAGTTTTTATAATCGTCGAGTACTTTTCGCCTGAACCTTCGAGATCTACTTGCCCTCTACTTCTAGCAAAACCCTAGTCTACAATCTGTAGGCATTGACAAGTTAATCCTTTGTCAATTGGCGCCGTCTGTGGGAATTAGAGGTTGCAAGGAGCTGATCTTGATGGCACGTTCAAGATCGTCGACTTCATCGGTGGCGAGCAATGCGATGGATCGAGGTAATCAGGAAAAAACTGATCTAGTCGATTTTATTCCTCACCCGCCCTCCCGTGTGGATGCATGTGCCTATCTGGAGGAGCCCATCATCATGACGTTCGGAGAATTCCGATTTGGCGTCAACAAGGAAGGATCCTACCGTCTCGAAGTTCCGATCTCGTCGGAATTTTCAGCGGTCGATTCTAACTTTTCGTCGAGTGACGAGGAGTTTTCGTCACGCTTCGTCGACAACAAGGCAAGCGGAAAGCTCGCCAAGATCTTCAGCAACACATCCTTCGAGTCGTCTGCGGACTCCTTTATAAGCAGCGACTCCGACAGCGTCGACAGCTTCAACTTCATCGACAAATCTGTCGCCATCGGAAAGGTCTTCACCACTCTATATGATGGTGTCACCAATCCTGACAAAAATCAATACGCAAAATATCATCAGATCTATGCGATAGAAGAGGCAGGCCGATCAGAACCAGAAACGTCAGAGGCTTTCGATGATTTGGGAAATCCTTACATCGATCCCGCTGATCTCAGAAAAGGCTTAGGCACTAAATATGCTGGGACTTCAACTCGAGCACAAGTCCAACTCCCGCAAGCAGCGTGGGATAGGGCTGCAAGAGCCATGGATGGTTCAGAACCAATGACCACCACTGCTACTGTACAAGAACTACAAGCATATCAATATAGACTTGCTCGAGTAAGCAGAGAGTTAGAAAAACAGACAGCATCCCTGAATAGAAGAAAAGAGGCAGCTTCCGCATCAAGCAGACGCCGAGCAGATTTAAGTCGACAATCAGGAACTTCGGGAGACAGTCACAGAGAAGCTCGGAGGAGAGCAATGTCTCGGCTGCAAAACATACCCGAAGCAGAGAGAGGAAACATAATTCAAAATCTCGACATGTCCTTTATGTCGATTGATACAAGGGGAAATATCATCCCGAAAACGCCAGAAGCAGGATACATGGCAACGCAAGCTTACATCCTCGCGTCCAGACCACCCCCTGGGGACCCGAGAGAAGCATTGTTTAATATGGCAATGGCTGGAGTTGGAGTTATGGGAACAGCGTTCGCAGCAACGCCTCCCGAAGAAAATCCTAGGCAAAATAGTCCACGACCCACCGCAGCAGTTCAAGACCCACCAAGAACAAGTGGAGCAAGAGACACAGCAGTCCAAGTAAGGGTGGACAGAGCGCGACAAGAAAGAAGGGAGCGTCAGCACTCACCAGAAGTTGCCGACGAAGATATGTGTGGGCTCCCGTGCTTTACGAGAAGGGTTCGAAAAACTCGAGTCCCAAAAGGATTCAAGTTACCCGAAAATTTCAAGAAATTCGACGGTTTGCAGGATCCCGAGGATTGGCTCGTTGATTATCTAGAGATGGTAAAGCTGGTAGGAGGAACCAGAGCAACAGCCATGCAAAGTATCCAAGTTCACTTGAGCGGTGCCGCGAGATCTTGGATAAAGAAACTCCCCCCGAGTTCCATCGACAGCTGGGATAACTTTGAGGATATCTTTGTGAAAAACTTCCGATCCACCTGCAAGAAACCTGCGTCATTGGAAGAGTTGAGGGCGTGTCGACAAAAACATGACGAGTCGATGAGAAAATATATACAGCGGTGGAACATTATAAAAAACTCGGCAGAAGATATATCTGACGAGAGAGCAATAGATGCGTTCGTGGCAGGAATTCGGCGAGGAGACTTCGTCGAGGACTTAGGGAGAACTAACCCTAAGACCATATCAGCACTCATGGAGATAGCCAATAAGTGGGCAGATGGAGAAGACGCAATATACAACAAGCGACACAGGTCGCCAGAAGAGGATCGTGGTCGAAATTATCAAAATAGAAGGCGATTTTCTCGCCAGTTCTACAACAACGATGCTCCTGGCCATATATCGGCTGGCTTTCGAGGAAATCCTGGAGGGAACAGTCGAGATGACTATCAAAGGAGTAACGAGCATCAAGGCGACAATAGAGGCGATTCTCGCGGCAACAGACAAAAAGTGGACCAAGGTTTCAAAGACCTTATGTGTCCCCCGAAGAGATGATGAACGGTCCGTGTCAAATGCACTTTTATCTTGACAATAATGGAAAGAGGCAGTCAGGGCATCTCCAGAAAGACTGCCGAAATTTTCAGGCAATGTTGCGAGCCGCAGGAATCGCAAATGCCCAAGCCGTGAATAGAAACCCCCAGGGGCCAAGGAGCGAGATCCACCTTCCACCTCCTCCCGCAATTACGGACGAAAATCGGCACCAGCTCAGAATAGCGGCAGCACCACACCCACCTCCATATGTTGATCCTAATTCTAACGGTGCGGTCTCGATGATTCAGAAAGCTAGGCCGTCCAACAGGGCGCAGAAGGTAATCTCACGACAAGTGTTCATGGCAGAAAAGATGCCTCCACCAACAGTCGAGTACTTAAATTGGTCGGGGCAAGACATCGGCTTCACAATCGCGGACCATCCGCAGCAAGTTCCTCGACCAGGACAATCAGCACTCATCTTACCCGCAGTAATCGCTGGTTTTGACGTGTCGAGAGTTTTCATAGATGGCGGCAGCAGCTTAAACCTTATGTATGCAGATACATTGAGGAAGATGAACATATCCCTGCAAACTTGAAACCAACGACACACGTTTCCACGGGATTACACCAGAGAAGCCAAGTTACCCATTGGGCAAGATCAACCTCGACGTTCAGTTTGGAACCCGAGAAAACTACAGGATAGAGAATTTGGAGTTCGAAGTTGTGGATTTCCCGTCGCAATATCACGCTCTGTTGGGACGACCAGCGTATGCCAGGTTCATGGCAGTGCCGCATTATACATATCTGTTGTGGAGGTTGCCTGGGCCCAAGGGACCTATCACAATCAAAGGAAGTTTCGCGTTATCCGATAAATGCGACAAGGATTTTCATCGACTGTCAGAAACTTTCGGGATGCAAGCAGAGTATGCGGCGCCAAGGTTCACTGATTATGATGTGCTACCAGAGGTAGGGAGATCTTCTAAGGAGCCAACTTTCAACACAACCAAGGATTCAAAAGAGGTACAGATCCACCCGACAGACCCAAAGAAAACGACATCCATTGCAGCAAACATGGATGTCGCATAGGAAAGCGCGCTCGTCGAGTTCCTCCGTGAGCACTGGAAAATCTTCGCATGGTGTCCAGCTGACATGCCAGGAGTACCCAGGGAACTTGCCGAGCACCACCTCAATTTGGATCCTCTCGCAAGACCAGTAAAGCAACCTTTGCGGCGTTTTTCGGAACCTAGCCGCAAAGCCATGTTATCGGAAATAGATCGACTCAAAGATGCTGGTTTCATCAAAGAAATATCTACAGAAGCCACATGGGTAGCTAACCCAGTGATGGTGCCGAAAAAACATACAATAGTCCTTCGCATGTGCGTCGACTTCACGTGTCTCAATAAACACTGTCCCAAGGATCACTTTCCCCTCCCAAGGATCGATCAAATCATCGACTCCACGGCAGGATGCGAACGTCTTTCCTTTTTGGACGCATACTCTGGTTATAACCAGATCAGATTAAAAGAAGAAGATGAAGCCAAGACAGCGTTCATAACACCTTACGGTGTGTTTTGCTACAAAACAATGCCTTTTGGTTTGAAAAACGCGGGAGCAACATATCAGCGGATGATGCAGAAGTGCCTAGCAACACAGATTGGAAAAAATGTGCAAGTCTACATCGACGATGTCGTAATAACATCAAAGAAGGGGTCGACTCTGATCGAAGATTTGAAGGAAACCTTCGACAACCTCGACAAGTTCTGCCTCAAGTTAAACCCGACAAAGTGCTCTTTTGGAGTTCCTGCAGGAGAACTTCTCGGGTTCTTAGTATCAGCAAGGGGGATTGAAGCTAATCCCGAAAAAATCCAGGCCATCGTCACTATGAGAAAGCCAACAAAATTGAAAGAAATACAACAGTTAACGGGGCGAGTCGCAGCTTTAAGCAGATTCGTCGCCAGGCTAGGAGAAAGGGCATTGCCGTTCTACGCATTGATCAAACAAGGGGAAAAATTTCAATGGAACGAGGAAGCAGATAGGGCCTTCGAGAACCTCAAGCGGACAATTTCGACACCACCAATCTTGGTGGCGCCTAAAGAGAAAGAACCTCTCCTCTTATACATTGCAGCCACACCTCAGGTGGTCAGCACAGCCCTAGTAGTCGAGAGAGAAGAAGAAGGCAAGCTTCATGGAGTTCAGAGGCCAGTATATTTCATCAGCGAAGTCAAGCCTCCAAAACAGCGGTACCCGCAATATCATAAACTGGCGTATGGAGTATTCACGACAGCAAGAAAATTGCGACACTATTTTTCGGCGCACCCGATAATAGTGGTCAATGAAGCTCCCTTGTCAAATATATTGAACAATCCAGAAGCTACGGGTCGTGTCTCCCTTTGGGGAATAGAACTTTCCCCTCGGGACATCACGTATGAAAAAAGAAAGGCAATAAAATCGCAGGTTTTACCAGATTTCATTGCAGAGTGGATGGAGCTACAAAACACGGGACCCCCAGATTTATCGAGAACTTGGACCATGAACTTCGACGGGTCCAAAAGGTTGGAAGGTGCTGGAGCAGGCGTGATATTGGTATCACCTGAAGGCGACAAGTTGAAATATGTCTTAAGGATGACGTTTCCAAATGCGTCTAACAACGAAGCAGAATATGAAGCTCTCATACACGGGATGAAGATGGCGAAAGCTTGTGGTGCAACCCGATTGAAAATCTTTGGCGACTCACAATTGGTGGCACAGCAAGTTATGAATCAATGTGATGCAGTCAACGAGAGTATGATAGCATATAAAGAGGTGTACAATGAGCTGGAGAAATTGTTTGATGGATGCGAGGTAAACCACATCAGCAGGCTGAGTAACGATGAAGCCGATGTTCTTGCAAACATCGGGTCACAGTGTCTCGCGATTCCTCCAGGCGTGTTTTGGGAAGAGATAAGCGAGAGATCAACAAAGCCAGCGAAAATAAAGAAGGAGAAAAAAGAGAAATCCTCGAGTACCACCAACGACACAATAGAAGAAGAAGAGGAGCATGAGCTAGTCATGATGGTGCAAACTCCATGGATGCAGGCTTACATATCATACATCCTAAGGAAAACAATACCCGACGATCCAGTTGAAGCAAGGCGAATAATTAGGAGATCAAAAGCTTTCACTGTGGTAAAAGGGGAGTTGTACAAACGAAGCATTTCGGGCGTGCTACAGAGATGTGTTACACCCGAAGAAGGAAGAATCATCCTGAAAGATGTGCACGAAGGAATATGCGGCCACCACGCGAGTAGCCGAGCTATCGCGGCTAAAGTTTTCAGAGCAGGATTTTATTGGTTAACAGCAATCGAGGACGCGAAGGAAATAGTGAGAACTTGCGACGCGTGCCAAAGATTTGCCGCCAAACCTCACTCTCCCGCAGCAGAACTTATGCCAATCCCACTATCTTGGCCCTTTGCTCAATGGGGTCTCGACATGGTGGGAAAACTACACAAAGCTTCGCCAGGAGGTTATGAGTATATGCTTGTCGCTGTCGACAAATTTACAAAGTGGATAGAAGCAAAGCCGATAAATTCACCGGACGGCGCGTCAGCGATTAAGTTCGTGAAAAGCATCGTCTTTAGATTTGGAGTCCCTCATAGCATTGTCACAGACAACGGCAGTAATTTTACGTCCAAAGAGTTCAAAGCATACTGCGCAGAAGTAGGCATCAAATTGAGTTTTGCGTCTGTTGCACATCCACAGACCAATGGTCAAGTCGAGAAGGCCAATGGCATCATCTGCAATGGTATCAAGAAGCGCTTTCTAGGACCATTGGAAAAAGCTCGGCATACTTGGCCAGATGAGTTGCCAAGTGTGTTGTGGAGTATCCGAACAACACCAAATACGGCGACGCAAAACGCCGTTTTTTCTGGTCCATGGAGCCGAAGCAGTCCTGCCGATAGAAATAGAGCATGATTCTCCAAGAGTCACAGAATATGATGAAGAAACCTCGAGAAAAGCTTTGGAGGATGACGTCGATGCACTTGACGAAGCTCGAGACGAAGTCCTGTCACGAGTCGCTAAATATCAACAGGACCTGAAGAATTACCACAGTCGACGATTGCGGCCAAGATCTTTTCAAGTTGGTGATTTAGTTTTGCGACTCAACCAAAAAAGTCATGAAAAACTCGAGTCACCATGGCTTGGGCCCTACATCGTCACAGAAGTAATCGAAGGAGGAGCATACAGAATCAAGGACAAGAAGACGGGGAATGTTGAGCCAAATCCTTGGAACGTGGCGCAGCTCAGGCGTTTTTACGCTTAGATACCGAAATATAGTCTCCTCTGTAAACATACAATGTACTGAAACGCCCGCGAGTTTTCAGACGCACTCTTTTCCTTTTTCGGGGCACCGAGTGGGGCCGGGAAAGGTTTTTAATGAGGCGGGCTCGCGGTGCTGCAATATAATAAAAATAGTAAAGATATACTTCTTATTCGTCGACACACTCGGGGGCTCTACACCTTCAAGCATCAAAATACGTACAAAACAGACAAACTCGATTTATCGAAAATATTTCGCCTTGGTACAATAATACCTCGCCAAATACATAAATCGGAAGCTGGTAATGTTAAATATAGTATACACGTCAAAAATCTCATTGCTTTGGTCCAAGAACCTCGCAACAAAAATATAGAACTTCGACACTAAGATACTCGAGGGCTTGCAGTCCATCAAGATGTCTTATTACAACAAAAGGAGAAATCTTTGAAAGAGAAAAATAGTACAAATTCTAGCCAAAAGGCTCGGGGGCTCCAACAATATAGAGCACTTTGTGATATACAACAAATTTCTTTGACAAGGTTTTGCAATATGGAACAAATCAGTCAGAACCTAAAATAGTATCTATTGACAAGCCTCTGGTTGTTTTATGCTCAGCATAAGATCCCTTGACGAAGAATTCTGAGTCCATCCGAAGAAGCTCATCTATCATCGACTCGGCCACAGGAGTCACCATCTCGTTGATTGCATCAATATTATTCTTCCGCCGCGATTTTTTCGCCAGGCAATCAACGACAATCTTCGTCAGGTCTAATTTTGGATGGCAAATATGTATCATAATCATGGCAAATCTTGCTCCAGCAGTCAATTGAGCTCGCACAAAATTATGAATACGAGGAGCATCTCTGAAGGTCTCCAGCAATTCAGGAAGAGTTGTAGGAACCTCATTTCGAGGAAACAAAGTCTTGAAAACAAGGGTTAATGTTGTCGTGCAAAAATTGAGAAATTCGCGCACTTGGCAAGCACGATCTTGGAACCTGACAATCTGCTGGGTTCGTTCAGGGGTGGCCCAAAATAAACAGCCATGATTAAGGGAAAGATTGACAAGAAGATTCGTTCTCTCATTCACTCTTCGATCTTCGGCGGCAGCATCAAGAACCGAGCCTATTAGGCAACAAGGCAAGAAACTTGGAAGAAAGCACAACAAAATAAAGAGGAGGCATCATAAGGTTGGAGATACCGTGTAACTCACACGTTCGTTGGGAACCCCAAGAGGAAGGTATGATGCGCACAGTAGCAAGTTTTCCCTCAGAAAGAAACCAAGGTTTAATCGAACCAGGAGGAGCCAAGAAGGACGTTGAAGGTTGATGGTGGTGAAATGTGATGCGGCGCAACAACAGGGATTCCGGCGCCAATGTGGAACCTGCACAACACAACCAAAGTACTTTGCCCCAACGAAACAGTGAGGTTGTGAATCTCACCGGCTTGCTGTAACAAAGGATTAACCGTATTGTGTGGAAGATGATTGTTTGCAAGAAAACAGTAAACAAGTATTGCAGTAGATTGTATGCTATGTAAAGAATAGGACCTGGGTCCACAGTTCACTAGAGGTGTCTCTCCCATAAGATAAAAGCATGTTGGGTGAACAAATTACAGTCGGGCAATTGACAAATAGAGAAGGGCATAACAATGCATATACATGATATGATAAATATAGTGAGATTTAATCCGGGCATTACGACAAAGTACATAGACCGCCATCCAACTGCATCTATGCCTAAAAAGTCCACCTTCAGGTTATCATCCGAACCCCATTCAGTATTAAGTTGCAAAGCAACAGACAATTGCATTAAGTATGGTGCGTAATGACAACTACATCCTTAGACATAGAATCAATGTTTTATCCCTAGTGGCAACAAGACATCACAACCTTAGAACTTTCTGTCACGTCCCAGTGTCAATGAAGGCATGAATCCACTATCGAGCATAAATACTCCCTCTTGGAGTTAAGAGTAAAAACTTGGCCAGAGCCTCTACTAATAACGGAGAGCATGCAAGATCATAAACAACACATAAACAATAGATTGATAATCACCATAACATAATATTCTCTATCCATCGGATCCCGACAAACACAACATATAGTATTACAGATAGATGATCTTGATCATGTTAGGCAGCTCACAAGATCCAACAATGAAGCACAATTAGGAGAAGACGACCATCTAGCTACTGCTATGGAATCATAGTCCAGGGGTGAACTACTCACTCATCACTCCGGAGGCGATCATGGTGATGAAGAGTCCTCCGGGAGATGAATCCCCTCTCCGGCAGGGTGCGGAGGCGATCTCCTGAATCCCCCGAGATGGGATTCGGCGGCGGCGTCTCTGGAAGGTTTTCCGTATCGTGGCTCTCGGTACTGGGGTTTTCGCAACGGAGGCTATTTGTAGGCGGAAGGGCAAAGTCGGAGGGCTGACGAGGGGCCCACACCATAGGGCGGCGCGGGCCCCCTCTGGCCGCGCGGCCCTATGGTGGCGGCGCCTCGTCGCCCCACTTCTTATCCCTTTCGGTCTTCTGGAAGCTTCGTGCAAAAATAGGACCCTGGGCGTTGATTTCGTCCAATTCCGAGAATATTTCCTTACTAGGATTTCTGAAACCAAAAACAGCAGAAACAGCAACTGGCTCTTCGGCATCTTGTTAATAGGTTAGTTCCAGAAAATGCATAAATATAATGTGCATAAAACATGTAGGTATCATCAATAAAGTAGCATGGAACATAAGAAATTATCGATACGTTGGAGACGTATCAGCATCCCCAAGCTTAGTTCTGCTCGTCCCGAGCAGGTAAAACGATAACAAAGATAATTTCTGAAGTGACATGCCATCATAATCTTGATCATACTATTTGTAAACATATGTAATGAATGCAGCGATCAAAACAATGGTAATGACATGAGTAAACAAGTGAATCATAAAGCAAAGACTTTTCATGAATAGTACTTCAAGACAAGCATCAATAAGTCTTGCATAAGAGTTAACTCATAAAGCAATAAATCAAAGTAAAGGTATTGAAACAACACAAAGGAAGATTAAGTTTCAGCGGTTGCTTTCAACTTATAACATGTATATCTCATGGATATTGTCAACATAAAGTAATATAACAAGTGCAATATGCAAGTATGTAGGAATCAATGCACAGTTCACACAAGTGTTTGCTTCTTAAGGTGGAGGGAGATAGGTAAACTGACTCAACAATAAAAGTAAAAGAAAGGTCCTTCAAAGAGGAAAGCATCGATTGCTGTATTTGTGCTAGAGCTTTTATTTTGAAAACATGAAACAATTTTGTCAACGGTAGTAATAAAGCATATGAGTTATGTAAATTATATCTTACAAGTTGCAAGCCTCATGCATAGTATACTAATAGTGCCCGCACCTCGTCCTACTTAGCTTGGACTACCGGATCTTTGCATGCCATGTTTCAACCAAGTGTCACAAAGGGGTACCTCCATGCCGCCTGTACAAAGGTCTAAGGAGAAAGCTCGCATTTTGGATTTCTCGCTTTTGATTATTCTCAACTTAGACATCCATACCGGGACAACATGGACAACAGATAATGGACTCCTCTTAAATGCATAAGCATGTAGCAACAATTATTATTCTCATATGAGATTGAGGATATATGTCCAAAACTGAAACTTCAACCATGATTCATGGCTTTAGTTAGCGGCCCAATGTTCTTCTCTAACAATTTGCATGCTCCAATCATTAAGGTGATAGATCCTTCAGACAAGACGGACATGCATAGCAACTCACATGATATTCAACAATAGTTGATGGCGTTCCCCAGAAGCATGGTTATCGCACAACAAGCAACTTAATAAAAGATAAAGTGCATAAGTACATATTCAATACTACGATAGTTTTTAAGGCTATTTTGTCCCATGAGCTATATATTGCAAAGGTGAATGATGGAATTTTAAAGGTAGCACTCAAGCAATTTACTTTGGAATGGCGGAGAAATACCATGTAGTAGGTAGGTATGGTGGACACAAATGGCATAGTAGTTGGCTCAAGGATTTTGGATGCATGAGAAGTATTCCCTCTCGATACAAGGTTTAGGCTAGCAAGGTTATTTGAAGCAAACTCAAGGATGAACCGGTGCAGCAAAACTTACATAAAAGACATATTGTAAACATTATAAGACTCTACACCGTCTTCCTTGTTGTTCAAAACTCAATACTAGATATTATCTAGACCTTAGAGAGACCAAATATGCAAATCAAATTTTAGCAAGCTCTATGTATTTCTTCATTAATGGGTGCAAAGTATATGATGCAAGAGCTTAAACATGAGCACAACAATTGCCAAGTATCACATTATCCAAGACATTTTAGAATTACTACATGTAGCATTTTCCAATTCCAACCATATAACAATTTAACGAAGAAGAAACTTCGCCTTGAACATTATGAGTAAAGCCTAAGGACATATTTGTCCATATGCAACAGCGGAGCGTGTCTCTCTCCCACAAAGTGAATGCTAGGATCCATTTTATTCAAACAAAAACAAAAACAAAACAAACCGACGCTCCAAGTAAAGAATACAAGATGTTGAATAAAAATATAGTTTCAGGGGAGGAACCTGATGATGTTGTCGATGAAGAAGGGGATGCCTTGGGCATCCCCAAGCTTAGACGCTTGAG
>JAUUTY010001629.1:0-20000 GCA_030979885.1 Lolium multiflorum
CAATGAGAAACTTGCACAACATCTTTTGTCCTACCAGCCGGTGGCAGCCGGGCCTCTAGGGAAACTACTGGATATTAAGGTACTCCTTTTAATAGAGTACCGGAGCAAAGCATTAACACTCCGTGAACACATGTGATCCTCACATTTCTGTCACTTCGGGGCCATTGGTTCCGGACAGCGACATGTGTATACAACTTGCAGGTAAGATCATAAACAACGAATATCTTCATGAATAAATAACATGTTCAGATCTGAGATCATGGCACTCGGGCCCTAGTGACAAGCATTAAGCATAACAAGTTGCAACAATATCATAAAAGTGACATCTACGGATACTAGGCACTATGCCCTAACAATCTTATGACTATTACATGACCAATCTCATCCAATCCCTACCATCCCCTTCAGCCTACAGCGGGGGAATTACTCACACATGGATGGGGGAAACATTGCTGGTTGATGGAGAGGCGTTGGCGGTGATGGCGGTGAAGATCTCCTCCAATTCCCCGTCCCGGCGGAGTGCCAGAACGGAGACTTCTGGCTCCCGCGACGGAGTTTCGCGATGTGGCGGCTCTCTGGAGGGTTTCTGGCGATTTCGACTTCTCTCCGTGCGTTTTTAGGTCGAACCCGATAAGTAGTCCAAAGGGGGGCGTCGGAGGCCGGCCGAGGGGGCCACACCATAGGGCCGCGCGGGCCCCCCCTGGGCCGCGCCGCCTTATGGTGTGGGGCCCTCGGGCCTCCACCTCCTTCGCCCTTCTGGCTCCGTCAATATTTTGGTAAAATAGGGCCATCTGAAGAAATTCCGAGGATTTTCCCGAAAGTTGGATTTCTGCACAAAAACGAGACACCAGAGCTGCTGAAAACAGCGTTAGTCCGTGTTAGTTGTATCCAAAATACACAAATTAGAGGCAAAACAATAGCAAAAGTGTTCGGGAAAGTAGATACGTTTTGGACGTATCAATTACTATGTGATTTAATCAGGGCATTACGACAAAGTACATAGACCGCTATCCAGCATGCATTGATGGCGTGTAACTCACACGTTCGTTGGGAACCCCAAGAGGAAGGTATGATGCGCACAGTAGCAAGTTTTCCCTCAGAAAGAAACCAAGGTTTAATCGAACCAGGAGGAGCCAAGAAGCACGTTGAAGGTTGATGGTCGCGAAATGTGATGCGGCGCAACACCAGGGATTCCGGCGCCAACGCGGAACCTGCACAACACAACCCAAGTACTTTGTCCCAACGAAACAGTGAGGTTGTCAATCTCACCGGCTTGCTGTAACAAAGGATTAAACGTATCGAGTGGAAGATGTTTGCAAAGAAAACAGTAAAACAAGTAGATTGTATGCTATGTAAAGAATAGGACCGGGGTCCACAGTTCACTAGAGGTGTCTCTCCCATAAGATAAAGCATGTTGGGTGAACAAATTACAGTCGGGCAATTGACAAATAGAGAAAGGCATAACAATGCATATACATGATATGGTAAATATAGTGAGATTTAATCCGGGCATTACGACAAAGAACATAGACCGCCATCCAACTGCATCTATGCCTAAAAAGTCCACCTTCAGGTTATCATCCGAACCCCCTCCGTATTAAGTTGCAAAGCAACAGACAATTGCATTAAGTATGGTGCGTAATGTAATCAACAACTACATCCTTAGACATAGCATCAATGTTTTATCCCTAGTGGCAACAGCACATCACAACCTTAGAACCTACTGTCACGATCCCAGATTCAATGAAGGCATGAACCCACTATCGAGCATAAATACCCCCTCTTGGAGTTAAGAGCAAAAACTTGGCCAGAGCCTCTACTAATAACGGAGAGCATGCAAGATCATAAACAACACATAAACAATAGATTGATAATCACCATAATCATAGTACTCTCTATCCATCGGATCCCGACAAACACAACATATAGTATTACAGATAGATGATCTTGATCATGTTAGGCAGCTCACAAGATCCAACAATGAAGCACAACAAGGAGAAGACGACCATCTAGCTACTGCTATGGACCCATGGTCCAGGGGTGGACTACTCACTCATCACTCCGGAGGCGACCATGGCGGTGTAGAGTCCTCCGGGAGATGAATCCCCTCTCCGGCAGGGTGCCGGAGGCGATCTCCGAATCCCCCGAGATGGGATTCGCGGCGGCGGCGTCTCTGTAAGGTTTTCCGTATCGTGGCTCTCGGTACTGGGGGTTTCGCGACGGAAGCTTTAAGTAGGCGGAGGGTCAACGCGAGGGGCCACACGAGGGGCCCAGGGGGATAGGTCGGCGCGGCCAGGGCCTGGGCCGCGCCGGCCACCCCCGGCCTCCTCGTGGCCCCACTTCGTTAGGTCTTCGGTCTTCTGGAAGCTTCGTGCAAAAATAGGACCCTGGGCGAAAGTTTCGTCCAATTCCGAGAATATTTCTTTACTAGGATTTCTGAAACCAAAAACAGCAGAAAACAGCAACGGCTCTTCGGCATCTTGTTAATAGGTTAGTTCCAGAAAATGCATAAATATGACATATAATGTGCATAAAACATGTAGGTATCATCAATAAAGTAGCATGGAACATAAGAAATTATCGATACGTTGGAGACGTATCAGCATCCCCAAGCTTAGTTCTGCTCGTCCCGAGCAGGTAAAACGATAACAAAGATAATTTCTGAAGTGACATGCCATCAAAATCTTGATCATACTATTTGTAAACATATGTAATGAATGCAGCGATCAAAGCAAAGGTAATGACATGAGTAAACAACTGAATCATAAAGCAAAGACTTTTCATGAATAGTACTTCAAGACAAGCATCAATAAGTCTTGCATAAGAGTTAACTCATAAAGCAATAAATCAAAGTAAAGGTGTTGAAGCAACACATAAGAAGATTAAGTTTCAGCGGTTGCTTTCAACTTATAACATGTATATCTCATGGATATTGTCAACATAAAGTAGTATAATAAGTGCAATATGCAAGTATGTAGGAATCAATGCACAGTTCACACAAGTGTTTGCTTCTTAGGTGGAAGGAGATAGGTAAACTGACTCAACAATAAAAGTAAAAGAATGGTCCTTCAAAGAGGAAAGCATCGATTGCTGTATTTGTGCTAGAGCTTTTATTTTGAAAACATGAAACAATTTTGTCAACGGTAGTAATAAAGCATATGAGTTATGAAAATTATATCTTACAAGTTGCAAGCCTCACGCATAGTGTACTAATAGTGCCCGCACCTCGTCCTACTTAACTTGGACTACCGGGTCTTCGCATGCCATGTTTCAACCAAGTGTCACAAAGGGGTACCTCCATGCCGCCTGTACAAAGGTCTAAGGAGAATGCTCGCATTTCGGATTTCTCGCTTTTGATTATTCTCAACTTAGACATCCATACCGGGACAACATGGACAACAGATAATGGACTCCTCTTAAATGCATAAGCATGTAGCAAAGTTATTATTCTCATATGAGATTGAGGATATATGTCCAAAACTGAAACTTCAACCATGATTCATGGCTTTAGTTAGCGGCCCAATGTTCTTCTCTAACAATTTTGCATGCTCCAACCACTAAAATGATAGACCTTCAGACAAGACGGACATGCATAGCAACTCACATGATATTCAACAATAGTTGATGGCGTTCCCCAGAAGCATGGTTATCGCACAACAAGCAACTTAATAAAATATAAAGTGCATAAGTACATATTCAATACTACGATAGTTTTTAAGGCTATTTTGTCCCATGAGCTATATATTGCAAAGGTGAATGATGGAATTTTAAAGGTAGCACTCAAGCAATTTACTTTGGAATGGCGGAGAAATACCATGTAGTAGGTAGGTATGGTGGACACAAATGGCATAGTAGTTGGCTCAAGGATTTTGGATGCATGAGAAGTATTCCCTCTCGATACAAGGTTTAGGCTAGCAAGGTTATTTGAAACAAACTCAAGGATGAACAAGTGCAGCAAAACTCACATAAAAGACATATTGTAAACATTATAAGACTCTACACTGTCTTCCTTGTTGTTCAAAACTCAATACTAGATATTATCTAGACCTTAGAGAGACCAAATATGCAAATCAAATTTTAGCAAGCTCTATGTATTTCTTCATTAATGGGTGCAAAGTATATGATGCAAGAGCTTAAACATGAGCACAACAATTGCCAAGTATCACATTATCCAAGACATTTTAGAATTACTACATGTAGCATTTTCCAATTCCAACCATATAACAATTTAACGAAGAAGAAACTTCGCCTTGAACATTATGAGTAAAGCCTAAGGACACATGTGTCCATATGCAACAGCGGAGCGTGTCTCTCTCCCACAAAGTGAATGCTAGGATCCATCTTATTCAAACAAAAACAAAAACGAAAACAAACCGACGCTCCAAGCAAAGAATACAAGATGTGATTGAATAAAAATATAGTTTCAGGGGAGGAACCTGATGATGTTGTCGATGAAGAAGGGGATGCCTTGGGCATCCCCAAGCTTAGACGCTTGAGTCTTCTTAGAATATGCAGGGGTGAACCACGGGGGCATCCCCAAGCTTAGAGCTTTCACTCCTCTTGATCATAGTATATCATTCTCCTCTCTTGACCCTTGAAAACTTCCTTCACACCAAACTTCAAGCAAACTCATTAGAGGGTTAGTGCATCATTAATAATTCACACATTCAGAGGTGACACAATCATTATTTTCACTTCTGGACATTGCATAATGCTACTGGACATTAATGGATCAAAGAAATAAATCCAACATAGCAAAAGAGGCAATGCGAAATAAAAGGCAGAATCTGTCAAAAACAGAACAGTCCGTAAAGACGAATTTAGAAATGGCACCAGACTTGCTCAAATGGAAAAACTCAAAACTAATGAAAGTTGCGTACATATCTGAGGATCACGCTCGTAAATTGGCAGATTTTTTCGAATTTTCTACAGAGAATTGTGCCCAGATTCGTGACAGACAGCAATGCTGTTTCTGCGCAGCGATCCCAAATATAACATCAACTTTGACATAGAAACTTTACTTGGCACAAAAACTTGATAAGGAGAGGTTGCTACAGTAGTAAACAACTTCCAAGACTCAACAAAACAAAAAAATTGCTGTAGGTAAAAACATGGGTTGTCTCCCATAAGCGCTTTTCTTTAACGCCTTTCAGCTAGGCGCAGAAAGTACAAATCAAGTAACATCGAGAGTAGAAGCATCAACATCATAGCTTGTTCTAATAATAGAATCAAAAGGCAACTTCATTCTCTTTCTAGGGAAGTGTTCCATACCTTTCTTGAGAGGAAATTGATATTTAATATTACCTTCCCTCATATCAATAACAGCACCAACAGTTCGAAGAAAAGGTCTTCCCAACACAATAGGACAAGATGCATTGCATTCGATATCCAAAACAACAAAATCAACGGGGACAAGGTTATTGTTAACCGTAATATGCACATTATCAATCCTCCCCAAAGGTTTCTTTTTAGCATTATCGGCAAGATTAACATCCAAATAACAATTCTTCAATGGTGGCAAGTCAAGCATATCATAAATCTTTTTAGGCATAACAGAAATACTTGCACCAAGATCACATAAGGCATTACATTCAAAGTCATTGAATTTCATTTTAATGATGGGCTCCCAACCATCTTCTAACTTTCTAGGAATAGAAGTTTCAAGTTTTAATTTTTCTTCTCTAGCTTTTATGAGAGCATTTGTAATATGTTTTGTAAAGGCTAAATTTATAGCACTAGCATTAGGACTTTTAGCAAGTTTTTGTAAGAACTTTATAACTTCAGAGATGTGGCAATCATCAAAATCTAAATCATTATGAGCTACAGCAATGGGATCATTGTTCCCAAGGTTGGAAAAAATTTCAGCAGTTTTATCACAAGCAGTTTCAGCAGTTTTAGCAATTTCAGGCAGTTTTGTACGCTTTGCACTAGGAGTAGAAACATTGCCAACACCAATTATTTTACCATTGATAGTAGGAGGTGCAGCAACATGTGAATAATTAGCATTACTAGTGGTGGTAATAGTCCAAACTTTAGCTACATTATTCTCTTTAGCTAGTTTTTCATTTTCTTCTCTATCCCACCTAGCACGCAATTCAGCCATTAATCTTATATTCTCATTAATTCTAACTTGGATGGCATTTGCTGTAGTAGTAATCTTATTATCAATATCATTATTAGGCATAACTTTCAATTTTAAAAGATTAACATCGGAGGCAAGTCTATCAACTCTAGAAGCAATAGTATCAATTTTATCAAGCTTTTCCTCAACAGATTTGTTAAAAGCAGTTTGTGTACTAATAAATTCTTTAAGCATGGCTTCAAGACCAGAGGGTACATTCCTATTATTGTTGTAAGAATTCCCATAAGAATTACCATAACCATTACCATTAGCAGAAGGATATGGCCTATAATTATTACCAGAGTTGTTCCTATAAGCATTGTTGTTGAAATTATTGTTTTTAATGAAATTCACATCAACATTTTCTTCTTGAGCAACCAATGAAGCTAAAGGAACATTATTTGGATCTACATTAGATCTACCATTCACAAGCATAGACATAATCACATCAATCTTATCACTCAAGGAAGAGGTTTCCTCAACAGAATTTACCTTCTTACCTTGTGGAGCTCTTTCCGTGTGCCATTCAGAGTAATTTATCATCATATCATCAAGAAGTTTTGTAGCCGCCCCCAATGTGATGGACATAAAGGTACCTCCAGCAGCTGAATCCAATAAATTCCGCGAAGAAAAATTTAGTCCTGCATAGAAGGTTTGGATGATCATCCAAGTAGTCAGTCCATGGGTTGGGCAATTCTTTACCAAAGTTTTCATTCTCTCCCAAGCTTGAGCAACATGTTCAGTATCTAATTGTTTAAAATTCATTATGCTACTTCTCAAAGATATAATTTTAGCGGGAGGATAATATCTACCAATAAAAGCATCCTTGCATTTAGTCCATGAATCAATACTATTCTTAGGCAAAGATAGCAACCAATCTTTAGCTCTTCCTCTTAATGAGAAAGGAAACACTTTCAATTTAATAATATCACCATCTACATCTTTATACTTTTGCATTTCACAAAGTTCAACAAAATTATTGAGATGGGCAGCAGCATCATCAGAACTAGCACCAGAAAATTGTTCTCTCATAACCAAATTCAGTAAAGCAGGTTTAATTTCAAAGAATTCTGCTGTAGTAGCAGGTGGAGCAATAGGTGTGCATAGGAAATCATTATTATTTGCATTTGTGAAGTCACACAATTTAGTATTTTCATGGTTGGCCATTTTAGCAACGGTAAATAAAACAAACTAGATAAAGTAAATGCAAGTAACTAATTTTTTTGTGTTTTTGATATAGAGAGCAAGACAGTAAATAAAGTAAAACTAGCAACTAATTTTTTTGTGTTTTGATTTAGTGCAGCAAACAAAGTAGTAAATAAAATAAAGCAAGACAAAAACAAAGTAAAGAGATTGAGAAGTGGAGACTCCCCTTGCAGCGTGTCTTGATCTCCGGCAACGGCGCCAGAAAAAGAGCTTGATGGCGTGTAACTCACACGTTCGTTGGGAACCCCAAGAGGAAGGTATGATGCGCACAGAGCAAGTTTTCCCTCAGAAAGAAACCAAGGTTTAATCGAACCAGGAGGAGCCAAGAAGCACGTTGAAGGTTGATGGTCGCGAAATGTGATGCGGCGCAACACCAGGGATTCCGGCGCCAACGCGGAACCTGCACAACACAACCCAAGTACTTTGTCCCAACGAAACAGTGAGGTTGTCAATCTCACCGGCTTGCTGTAACAAAGGATTAAACGTATCGAGTGGAAGATGTTTGCAAAGAAAACAGTAAAACAAGTAGATTGTATGCTATGTAAAGAATAGGACCGGGGTCCACAGTTCACTAGAGGTGTCTCTCCCATAAGATAAAGCATGTTGGGTGAACAAATTACAGTCGGGCAATTGACAAATAGAGAAAGGCATAACAATGCATATACATGATATGGTAAATATAGTGAGATTTAATCCGGGCATTACGACAAAGAACATAGACCGCCATCCAACTGCATCTATGCCTAAAAAGTCCACCTTCAGGTTATCGTCCGAACCCCCTCCAGTATTAAGTTGCAAAGCAACAGACAATTGCATTAAGTATGGTGCGTAATGTAATCAACAACTACATCCTTAGACATAGCATCAATGTTTTATCCCTAGTGGCAACAGCACATCACAACCTTAGAACCTACTGTCACGATCCCAGATTCAATGAAGGCATGAACCCACTATCGAGCATAAATACCCCCTCTTGGAGTTAAGAGCAAAAACTTGGCCAGAGCCTCTACTAATAACGGAGAGCATGCAAGATCATAAACAACACATAAACAATAGATTGATAATCACCATAATCATAGTACTCTCTATCCATCGGATCCCGACAAACACAACATATAGTATTACAGATAGATGATCTTGATCATGTTAGGCAGCTCACAAGATCCAACAATGAAGCACAACAAGGAGAAGACGACCATCTAGCTACTGCTATGGACCCATGGTCCAGGGGTGGACTACTCACTCATCACTCCGGAGGCGACCATGGCGGTGTGGGTCCTCCGGGAGATGAATCCCCTCTCCGGCAGGTGCGGCGATCTCCGAATCCCCGAGATGGGATTCGGCGGCGGCGTCTCTGTAAGGTTTTCCGTATCGTGGCTCTCGGCTGGGGGTTTCGCGACGGAAGCTTTAAGTAGGCGGAGGGTCAACGCGGGGGCCACACGAGGGGCCCAGGGGATAGGTCGGCGCGGCCAGGGCCTGGGCCGCGCCGCCACCGGCCTCCTCGTGGCCCCACTTCGTTAGGTCTTCGGTCTTCGGGAAGCTTCGTGCAAAAATAGGACCCTGGGAAAGTTTCGTCCAATTCCGAGAATATTTCTTTACTAGGATTTCTGAAACCAAAAACAGCAGAAAACAGAATGGCTCTTCGGCATCTTGTTAATAGGTTAGTTCCGAAAATGCATAAATATGACATATAATGTGCATAAAACATGTAGGTATCATCAATAAAGTAGCATGGAACATAAGAAATTATCGATACGTTGGAGACGTATCATGCATCTATGCCTAAATAATCCACCTTCAGGTTATCATCCGAACCCCTTCCAGTATTAAGTTGCGAACAATAGATAATTGCATTAAGTATGGTGCGTAATGTAATCAACACAAATATCCTTACACAAAGCATCAATGTTTTATCCCTAGTAGCAACAGCACATCCACAACCTTAGAACCTACTGTCACGATCCCAGATTTAATGGAGGCATGAACCCACTATCGAGCATAATTACTCCCTCTTGGAGTTACAAGTATCAACTTGGCCAGAGCCTCTACTAGCAACGGAGAGCATGCAAGAACATAAACAACACATATATGATAGATTGATAATCAACTTAACATAGTATTCTCTATTCATCGGATCTCACCAAACACAACATGTAGCATTACAAATAGATGATCTTGATCATGTTAGGCAGCTCACAAGATCTAATACAATGAAAGCACAAGCGGAGAAGACAACCATCTAGCTACTGCTATGGACCCATAGTCCAAGGATGAACTACTCACGCATCAATCCGGAGGCGGGCATGATGATGTAGAGCCCCTCCGGTGATGATTCCCCTCTCCGGCAGGGTGGCGGAGGCGATCTCCTGAATCCCCCGAGATGGGATTCGCGGCGGCGGCTCTGGAAGGTTTTCCGTATCGTGGCTCTCGGTACAGGGGGCGACGGAGGCTTTAAGTAGGCGGAAGGGTAGGTCAAGTGGCGGCACGAGGGCCCCACACACCAGGGCGCGGGCCCCACCGGCCGCGCGGCTGGTGTGGCGGCGCCTCGTCGCCCCACTTCGTTATCCTTTCGGTCTTCTGGAAGCTTCGTGCAAAAATAGGACCCTGGGCGTTGATTTCGTCCAATTCCGAGAATATTTCCTTACTAGGATTTCTGAAACCAAAAACAGCAGAAAACAGCAACTGGCACTTCGGCATCTTGTTAATAGGTTAGTGCCGGAAAATGTAAAATAATGCTGTAAAGTATGTATAAAACATTCAAGTATTGTAATAAAAGTAGCATGGAACATAAGAAATTATAGATACGTTTGCGACGTATCACTGCCCTCCATCTGTCTTGTGAACTGTCGGGCAGTCATCTCCTTTCTGGACCGTCTTGAAGAACACCGTCCTCTTTCCAACCTTGAATCTGATCTTCGCTCTTTAGCTAAAGTTCATCTTAGCCAAAAAAAAACTCTGACAGAGCTTCCTATTGGCGGCAACGCGCAAAAATAAAAAAACTACACCATGGGCGATGAGAATTCTCGCTACTTTCATCTTTGCGCCTCCGGCCGTCTTCAAAAAAACCAAATTAAGAACCTCGAGGCTGATGACGGGAACATCACTTTCTCCCACCTGCGAAAGCCTCCATCCTCCATGGGTTCTTCAAGAACTTACTTGGAACCCCCTACCTGCCGAACGATCTTGACCTTCCCTCCCTTGTTCAATCCACCTCGATTTCCTCGTCCCAAGCCGCCTCTCGTCCGCCCTTTCTCCCTTGATGAGATCAAAGACGCCCTCTTCTCCATGAACGATAATTCCAGCCCGGGGCTGATGGTTTCGGCCCTGTTTTTCAAGAAAAACTGGGACCTTATCAAGCATGATTTGATGGCTGCGCTTTCGATTTTCACTCTCTGACTTACGCCCCATCAACAAATCCTACATCATCCTGCTGCCAAAAAAAGCCGGTGCAAACAAACCCGAAAACTTCCGTCCCATCTCTCTTCAAAACTGCTGCCTCAAGGTGCATTCTAAGTGACTAACCTTGCGCCTCAAAGGGCTTATCACCTCTCTGGTCCACCCGACCAAACCGGCTTCATCTCTCGCTCCATTGCCGAAAACTTCGTGTATGCGGCCGACATTGTCCAGGCTTGCCACAAGCGCTCTGCTCCCGGCCGTTTCAAGCTCGACTTCCGCAAGGCCTTCGACTCCATCGGTTGGGACGCTCTGGACAGATCATGCGGGCTAAAGGCCTCCCCGAACTCGTGTTCCCGGATCCGGCTGCTAAACCACTCCAGCCAGACCACCGTTCTTCTTAATGGCATCCCTGGTCGATGGATCCAGTGCCGCCGCGGCCTTCGGCAAGGAGACCCTCTATCCCCTTTTCTTTTTGACATCGTGGCGGATGTGCTTCAGCAAATGCTCCTTCTTGCCTCCCGGAACGGCCTTCTCCCACCCTCTTGTCGATGACCTTACCTGCCCTATCCTCCGATGCGGACGATACTCTTATTATTATTCGTGCGGTCCCTGAGCATGTTGGCAATCTTAAAAAAGTCCTTGATGACTTCTCTGCCGCCACGGGTCTCGCAATAAATTTTCACAAAAGGACCTTCGTTCCCATCAAAACCAACCCTTCCACCGCCGCTGATATGGCCTCTGCCTTTGGCTGCGAGGTTTCCACTTTCCCCAAACTTACCTTGGCCTCCCCTCTCCCCCTATAAGCTGCGCTTAGACTTTGCCCCCATTATATCCAAAAGTGACATGCGTCTCTCCGGTTGGCGGGGACGGTGCCTCCCTATTGGTGGGCGCCTTATCCTTGTCAACTCTCTCCTCACCTCCATGCTCTCTCATGCTATGAGCGCGGGTCTTCTCCCCATTGGTGTTATTGAAGCCATTGACAAGCGCCGCCGTGCCTTTCTTTGGACTGGGGATGAGTCTTGCAACGGCGGCCAATGCAAGGTGGCTTGGGAAAACGTCTGCGTTCCTAAAAATCTTGGAGGGATGGGGGTTATATCTCTCCCTTCGCAAAATTCAGCTCTTCTCACAAAATTTCTCACCAAACTTCACTCCGACTCTTCTGCCCCTTGGGCATCCTGGTTTCGCCGGATGTACGGCTGGGATGGCTCCCACGACCTGGGGGACCGCCATCACCTCGACACCCCCATTTGAAAAGACATCGTCGCCGGGCTTGTAGCCTTTCGCTCTATCTCCAAGGTCACCTTGGGGAATGGGACCTCAACTGCCTTCTGGATGGATCTGCGGCTAGGGATCAACCCCTACATGAGCGATACCCCAACCTGTTCTCCCACTCTACCCGCCCTCACATTAATGTCGCCACTACCCTGTCCTCTGGCCTCCGCACCATCCTTGGACCTTGCCTCACTGCCGCTGCGGCTGAGGACTTTCGAGCTTTGTCACATGAGCTGAGCTTGGTCGATCTGCGGCTCGACGTTCGGATCTTCGCGACACCCGCCTCTCTAACAAAAAACTCTCAAACAAATGTTTCTATGTCCACTCCTTCAGGCATTTGCAGATAGACGACATGGCGACGGTGATCTGGAGGAGTGCAGCTCCTCTTAAGTGCAAGATTTTCTGTTGGCTAGCTAGGAAGGAACGGCTCCCCACTAACGAACGGCGGTTTCGGCATCACCTCACCACCTCAGCCGCCTGCCTCTCCTGGAACGTGGATGAAGATACCAACCACTTGCTGCTCTTTTGCCCCGCGCCACTGAAGTTTGGGACTTCTTCCACCACGGCTTCGACCCCGCCGACTACTCCAGCTTCTCCGACTTCTGCCTCAAGAAAAGCTGCAGCTACGAGGAAACCACCATCAACACGGCCATTGCTTGGAATATTTGGAAGCGACGAAATGCTCAGACTTTCAGCGACGCCGTGGAAAACCTCTCCTTGGTTACTAGTAGATGTATCCAGGACATTAGGCTCTGGGCCTTTAGATGTAACTCTCCTTCCTCAACCTCTTTCCTTAATTCTTGGTGTAATGGGTATGATCCCCCCTGATCTCTCCCCTCTCTCTCTCTCGCTCTTTCTGTAGCTCTCTCTCCTGGCTACCTAGCTACCTCTCTTCCCCCTTGTTTTGTACCACCATGTGTTTTTGTTTGCTATAAAAAGTTCAGGCTGGCGTAAGCCCGCCGTAGTCTAGGTCAAAAAAAAAATCCGTTAAATAGGCGTCGAGTAAATCAGACCCGAGGTAGTAGTGTCATATGCTAGCCTAGTCGACCATAAGTTCATGGTTTATTTGATTTCCATGATTTTAAAAAACTTGTGAAAAAGTATCAAACTAGTGATTAATTGGGCTCGTCTGTTTTGTACGGTTGTTAAAAATATATAGTTGCGCTCGAGGTTTAGGCTTACATGAAACTACATTGACTTGACTAGACTGCAATACAATGTTTTTTTTTTGAAAGCCAGAACGCAATACAATGTTTTTAGTATGGTTGAAGTAGAAGAGTCGTTGTCGCTATATTGTCCAGACCATATAGTAAGGATTAAGGGCATCTTCAGCGGCGCGACCCAAACGGACGCTGAGCGACCGTTTGTGTCCGCCGTGACCAAAAATGCGTCGTGCATCACCTCCAGCGGCGCGACGCAAAGTGACCGAGCCGTCCGCAGAGACGCAAATCTGGCCCAAATATGCGCCAGGTTTGCGTCTCGGCGGACGCGCAAAGTGTCCGCTCGGTCCTCGCACGGGCCCGCCTGGCAGCGGCACAAATGCTTTGTCTTCCGCGGCATTACTTCCGGGCGGCGCGCTGCAGCCTTTGCAGGGCCGCGTTAATGGCGTGCCTCGGCTTCCGCGAGCGTGCGCAGCTAGTAGACGTTGCACTGGCAGGCCATTGAAGGCGATATGGCGTCGGAGCCTTTTAAATGGACGCTGCCGGCGTCCATTTCGGCGACCAAACCATTGCCAAATCCCACAGTATCCACCCCACCGACGCCATGGGAAAGAAATGCTGGCCGTTCCGCAAGACGAAGAACGACCAGGAGGCTAGCGGCTCGCGTTCCGGCAAGAAGGCACGGGTAGGCCGGTACGTCCGTGTTGACCTCGCGCGGCAGCTATGGGAGGAAAACCGGCATGTGCCATGGCCGGACGCGAACTTGCCGGGAGGGGGCTGGTACCTGAACTCGCGGCGCGTGCCGGTCCCCCCGTGCCGCGCGAGGGCCGAGAGCGGCGGGACGAGGTGCGCCGCCGCCGAGCGATCTTGCCGCCGGATCTGCGGGAGGATCAGGCGTACGCGCTGAACTCCTACAACTGGATTTCATTCGGGACGTGGGAGTTCGACGCGCGCCGCCGCGCTGGCTACCTCGGCGACGTGGACTTCTTCGACCGAGAGATCGCCGCAGAAGAAGAAGAGAACGACCAGGAGGACGCGGACGACGAGGAGGACGCGGACGAGGACGTCGACATGGTCGACTACGACCACGACGACGGCGGGCCGGCGTGGGATCCGGAGACCCAGCCGCCGGACCTTTCCGAGGATGAGGCCATTGCCATGGCACTGGCCAACAGCGCGCAGGACGAGCTCAACGAGCTCGCTTTGTGGGAGGGGCTCGCAATCCAGCTGCGGGAGTCAGCGCTCGCGCAGGGGAGGCCGGCGACTCCTCCGGCCACGCCGACGCGTTCCAACGACCGCGCTCCGCCTGCTGCTCCGGCGTGGGATCCCTGGCCACAGCCTCCTGCCCATGCGGCGGTACCTCCTCCACCGCCGGCGTACGAGCTTCCATGGCCGACGCCGGAGTTCATTAACCTCGTCAGCGACGACGACCAGTAGTCAGCAGCAACTTTTAGCACGCCTTTATGGCTTCTTTATGTTTTTTTATTAACGTAAATTATGGTTCCATGAATGAAAAAAAAATTATGCGTCGCGCCGCTGGAGCCACCCCGACGCAAACAGACGCATGGACGATTTCGACCATTTCGGCCGACGCAAACGGACACGACGCGTCCGTTTCGACGTCCGAAATGCGTCGCGCCGCTGGAGATGCCCTAAGGCAACGGAAATATGCAGCGGCACCACGTGGGTGCTGCTGATCCGTGTTACTGTAGCACGACAAAAATCGTATTTCCCTACCTCTAAAAATTTGTATAAAATTATTCACATGGAAAGGATACAAGTACGTATGTATGTGTTAATTTTCGTACCGAAATTCAAATATATGTAGCTTAGGGAAAATAACAAGTTTTCAATGAACAGTATGAAGGAATCCTGTAAGTTTTCGAAAAGCATGTAACTTAGTGAACGGATGTCATGTAACTTGAAAATAATGTAAGTATAATTGAATCTAGAACTGTTCTAATCAGATTCAGCAGTACCCATGTTTCAAAAATGGGCGTACATTAAGGCAAATGTATCTTAACAGTGTAAATATTTACATGGCTTTTGATATTATTTCACCCAATAACAACTACAAATTTTGTTTGAGAATTGGTTAGCGGGTGTTACGGAGAATGATAAAGTACAAATTCAAGTTGGTGTGTGCGCTTTACTTTCGACCATTTGAAACATAAGAAAGGATTATATCTTTAACAGTGAAAAACAACTACTAGTTCTTTCTAGTTATAAAGTTGGCTACTTAATTGATCCGTATGTGGTCTTTCCTACGACCGATAAGAAAACGAGAGGATTTAGTTATTGGATACAACCGGTTGGAGACGGTGGCACGAGACTTATGCAGCCAGTGTAGTTAGCATTTTGATCGAAGAATAACATTGTTAATGTGGTGGCATAATGTTTTATGTTCTCTTTAGATGGTTGTGTTATTACCAGATTTTGGCCAAATCAGGAGATAGGCCGTAAGTGAAGATGGACTTGAAGGATACACGCGTGGAGCATCTTTGAAGCGCTCTTGCACGAAGAGTTTGGGCTTAACTGCCCGTGTATCTGTAATATAGTAGATCGCATCTTAGTTTAGAATTAGAAGATAGAGTTTAACCCGTGCACGGTTAGGTGCACACCCGAATTAGAAAGTCCCTTGGACTATAAATATGTATCTAGGGTTATCGGAAAAGGAGGACAATCACGTTCACAACAAACACAAATCAGGCGCATCGCCACCCCTTCTTTCGAGGGTTTCTCCCGGGTAAGCATCATGCTGCCTAGATCGCATCTTGCGATCTAGGCAGCACACGTTTATTCGTTTACCTTGTGCTGCTCGTGCTGAAGCGTTGTTGATGGCGAGTAGCACTACTTATCATAGATGTTTTGGGGCTTGCATAGATGCTTTTCTTACGCATATCTGCTTAGCTGTGCCGTCCCTCGATATCTAGCTGCCCTTACACCTATCCAGGTGTAAGGGCAGCATCTTGCTTGTTCGTTGTTTAGTAGATCCGATCCGTTATAGTTGCTCCTTGATTCTTCAAGGATTGGTTTAATATCCGTATGGTTAGGCCTTGCAAACGGGTTGAACGATCCGGTAGTGCGTTAGGTATGGTTTGTTAGTCCTAAGAGGGATGTTCCGGGAATTAACTTAATGTTGGTTTTTAGGCCTCTTTTAGGGTTAGTTTTCCATTATCTTTCGTGTCTATTAGGCTCAACTACGCGTAGGATGTTCCGATCATACGGTGAAAACCCTAAACTGTCGTAGATTGGTTTAGCTTTATACTGATCAAGCAGGAGCCCCATGTCAGCGTTAACCCTACGTAAACCATGGGGCGATCGGCTGATGACCCACAAGTATAGGGGTGTATCGTAGTATCTTCGATAAGTAAGAATGTCGATCCCAACGAGGAGCAGAAGGTGTTGACAAGCAGTTTCGATGAAGGATTCGCTGTAAATGCTCACAGACAAGTATTCAAGGGGTTTTTGATGTAACAGATGAATAAAGTACGAGTAAGTGAAATGCGAGAGAAATAATTGCAGCAAGTGGCCCAATCCTTTTTAGCACAAAGGACAAGCCAGTTTGTTTACTTATAATGACCAAACGTTTTTGAGGACACACGGGGAGTCTAGTGCTTTCGCTTCATACAGCTAATTAATCTTCATTGTTTTTGATCCAACCCAAATCGTTACAGCGGTGACGAGGTGCAGCGGTGGTGATGGCGGTGTAGATGGTGGAGATGATGATGATGATGATGGAGATGATGTCCAGCTCGATGACGATGGCGATGGCGTCGATTTCCCCCGGGAGGGAATTTCCCCGGCGGATTCCTGCCCGCCGGAGAGCTCTTTTCTCTCTGGTGTTCTCCGCCCCGCAGAGGCGGCTGTAACTCTTCGTGAGGTACCCTCTGTGGCTTAGGTTTTCGGGACGAAGGCATACGCGAAGAAAAGGAGGCGAGGGGCTGTGGGCCCCCTCCTCATAGGGCGGCGCGGCCAGGCCTTGGGCCGCGCCGGCCTATGGGGTGGGCCCACCTCGGGTCCCCTCTTCTCCCCCTTCTGGCTCCCTTCGTCATCTGGAAAAATAGGATTTTTGGTATAATTTCCTTCCGCAGTTGATCTTCCGAAATATTGCGTTCTGACGGTGCTTTTTCCAGCAGAATCCTGGCTCCGGTGCGCGATCCTCCAATAATGATGAAACATGCAAAATAGATGAAATAACATAAGTATTATGTCCAAACATGAAATATATCAATGAATAACAGCAAATTATGGTATAAAATAGTGATGCAAAATGGACGTATCAACTCCCCCAAGCTTAGACCTCGCTTGTCCCCAAGCGAAACTGAGCTCGATAAACAAGACCACATGTTTATGGAGTGAAGAGTCGATAAATAAAATACGGACAAGAAGCATCATATTGATTCACACAAGATATTCTAATACACATTCTCTTCATATAACTCAACTTGAAATAAGTAAAGAGAAATCACAAGTAAAGGTGCATAGGAAATCATAGATGGTTATGGCAAACTTTGTTCTTGGTCAGAGAACTACTAACGGATTGCTCTTATTTAATAAGCAAGGCTTTCATATTAGAATTTATATAGCAGGGCTTTCATTCTCAATCATAACAATCTCCTCATAATCATTGATAACTTTCAAAGTCATATTCATTCAGATAAAATTTGTACTAAACAAGAAAGTATAGAAGACATGATTAACTGAATCATAGCATAAATGGTTGGTTCACAACAACTCAATTGCTTGCTTGAGATAGAGGGAAATAGGTTTACTGACTCAACATAAAAGTAAAAGATAGGCCCTTCGCAGAGGGAAGCAGGGATTAAATCATGTGCTAGAGCTTTTCAAGTTTTGAAATCATATAAAGAGCATAAAAGTAAGATTTTGAGCGGTGTTTGTTGTTGTCAACGAATGGTAGCGGGCACTCTAACCCCCTTGCCAAACGAACCTTCCAAGAGCGGCTCCCATGAGGGACGGCATCTCTACCAGCAAGGTAGATCATCCCCCTTCTCTTTTGTTTACACATGTATTTTAGTTTTATTATGGATGACACTCCCCCAACCTTGGCTTTCTCAATCCATGGCTAACCGAATCCTCGGGTGCCTTCCAACATTCACATACCATGGAGGAGTGTCTATTGCAAAATTAAGTTGCTTACTGATAAATCAGGGCAAAACATGTGAAGAGAATTATTAATGAAAGTTATTAATTGGGGCTGGGAACCCCGTTGCCAGCTCTTATTGCAAAATTATTGGATAAGCGGATGTGCCACTAGTCCATTGGTGAAAGTCCGCCCAACAAGATTGAAAGATAAAACACCACATACTTCCTCATGAGCTATAAAACATTGACACAAATAAGGAGTAGTATAGTTTGAATTATTTAAAGGTAGCACATGAAGTATTTACTTGGAGTGGCGCAAAATACCACATAGTAGGTAGATATGGTGGACACAAATGGCATGGGTTTGGTCTAAGGTTATGGATGTATGAGAAGCATTCCCTCTCAATACAGGTCTTTGGCTAGCAAGGTTTGATAGCAAGCATAAAGGTTGAGGGAAACAAACAAATATACATATGATAGAAACAATCATGCATCTTTCTCATAAGTTGTAGTTTTCCCCAGTCCCTTAGTTTTTCCTCAGTTTTCCCCTCCTCTAGTTTGAAACACGCACAAGTGCTGGAACGGCCGGTAGCCGTCAGGTCAGAGGCCTTGACCGTTAGTCTGACCGGGTGGGGCCGCACAGGGGCAGCTCCTCCCTGACCGTCTCGTGCTGACGGGTAGGGTCAGGAGACACGTCGGAGCAGCCATCCATCTATCGCTGACGTGTGGGCCGTTTTATTTTTCATGATTTTATATGCGGTGCTGCCAATGACAAATGGGGCCGCTCTATAGGGCTGCCGCAGCCAATGACCAGTGGGGTCGTATATTTTTCAGTAAAAGACATATATTGCCGCTCTGTGGGGCTGCCGCAGCCAATGACCAGTGGGGTCGTCTATTTATTTAGGGAAACTCATATATTGCCGCTCTGTGGGGCCTCCGCAGCCAATGACCAGTGGGGTCGTCTATTTTTCAGGAAAAGACATATATTGCCGCTCTGTGGGGCTGCCGCAGCCAATGACCAGTGGGGTCGTCTATTTATTTAGAGAAACTCATATATTGCCGCTCTGTGGGGCCTCCGCAGCCAATGACCAGTGGGGTCGTCTATTTTTCAGGAAAAGACATATATTGCCGCTCTGTGGGGCTGCCGCAGCCAATGACCAGTGGGGTCGTCTATTTATTTAGAGAAACTCATATATTGCCGCTCTGTGGGGCCTCCGCAGCCAATGACCAGTGGGGTCGTCTATTTTTCAGGAAAAGACATATATTGCCGCTCTGTGGGGCTGCCGCAGCCAATGACCAGTGGGGTCGTCTATTTATTTAGAGAGAAAAAATCATATATTGCCGCTCTGATATATGTCTTTAGAGAATATCATAGAGAGAAGCAACAAGTTCGCTAATTAATTATTCTTAAGCTAGACCGGAGAACCGCTGGCAGCTCGTTCCCCACCGTCGGACGGAGCAGCCATCGCCGGCGCCTCGTCGCGCCGCCGGCTCTGTCCCCCGGCGGCGTCGGACGAACTGCGGCGCTGCACGTCAACCACGGCTCCAGCACTTGTTTCGTCCGCACGCATTGTACCCACCGCAGGAAAGTCCGCCGCAAGCAGATCCGCCGCCCACGACGACCGGGATTTGTTCCGCGCACCAATTGGTATAGCTTGGTAAGACCTCCGCTTCTGCCTCCCCCGCCCCCTAATCGATTCGGTTCCCGTAATTTATTGGAGTTTGCAGGTACGAAATAG
>JAUUTY010001630.1:0-20000 GCA_030979885.1 Lolium multiflorum
TTTGCCTATAAGAAGCTCCCTGACCTAAAACACGATACGAATAAGCCACGGTACGCGAAACCTTCCAGAGCCGCCGCCATCGCGAAGCCAAGATCTGGGGGACAGGAGTCTCTGTTCCGGCACGCCGCCGGACGGGGAAGTGCCCCGGAAGGCTTCTCCATCGACACCACCGCCATCTTCACCGCCATCTCCATCAACGCTGCTGCTCCCATGATGAGGAGGAGTAGTTCTCCATCGAGGCTAAGGGCTGTACCGGTAGCTATGTGGTTAATCTCTCTCCTATATACTTCAATACAATGATCTCATGAGCTGCTTTACATGATTGAGATTTATATGAGCTTTGTATCGCTACTAGTTATGTGCTACTCATGTGATGTTATTAAAGTAGTCTATTCCTCCTGCATGGTGTAATGGTGACAGTGTGTGCATCGTGTGGTTCTTGTCGTAGGTTATGATCATAATCTCTTGTAGGTTATGGAGTTGATTATCGCTATGATAGTATTGATGTGATTTATTCCCCCTTCATAGTGTAAAGGTGACAGTGTGTATGCTATGTTAGTACTCGGTCTAAATTGCAAAGATCTATTATGCTCTAAGGTTACTTAAACATGAATATCGAATGTTGTGGAGCTTGTTAACTCCGGCATTGAGGGTTCGTGTAATCCTACGCAACGAATGGTGTTCATTATCAAACAAGAGTATATGTAGCACAAGGAAGAGAACTTATTTATTATGTGATCAATGTTGAGAGTGTCCACTAGTGAAAGTATGATCCCTAGGCCTTGTTTCCACCACAAAGAATTGCTTCCCACGCCAGCAAGCTATTTTCTGGCGCCGCTTGTTTACTGTTTTACTACATCTTTACTTTCTGCAATATTACCACCATCTATACCACCTGTGTTTTACTATCTCTTCGCCGAACTAGTGCACCTATACATCTGACAAGTGTATTAGGTGTGTTGGGGACACAAGAGACTTCTTGTATCGTGATTGCAGGGTTGTTTGAGAGGGATATCTTTGACCTCTTCCTCCCTGAGTTCGATAAACCTTGGGTGATCCACTTAAGGGAAAACTTGCTGCTGTTCTACAAACCTCTGCTCTTGGAGGCCCAACACTGTCTACAAGAATAGAAGCACCCGTAGACATCAAGCTATTTTCTGGCGCCGTTGCCGGGAGGAAAGGTAAAAGGTACTCACACTCCGGATCTCGGCTACTAAGCTATTTTCCGGCGCCGTTGTAAGTACTCGAAGCTATTTCCTTTAGATCCTGCAATTGCATCTTTTGGTTTCTTGTTTACACTAGTTAGGCATAATGGAAAGCAACAGTGAGCTTTTATTTCTATTTCCTGAGTTAAGACATGGATTGTTTGCTGCGAAAATTAAAAAACCTATGGAATCTTATTTGCATGCTGGTAACAATGATATTAGTATGAACGCTTTGAACACCATTGTTGTTAATGATATGGAAAATTCTAAGCTTGGGGAAGCTGGTTTTGATGAGCATGGTATTTTTAGTCCCCCAAGCATTGAGGAGAAAATTTTATTTGATGATACTTTGCCTCCTATATTTGATGATGAGAATAATAATGATAGCTACTTTGTTGAATTTGCTCCCACTACAACTAATAAAATTGATTATGCTTATGTGGAGAGTAATAATTTTATGCATGAGACTCATGATAAGAATGCTTTATGTGATAGTTATATTGTTGAGTTTGCTCATGATGCTACTGAAAGTTATTATGAGAGAGGAAAATATGGTTGTAGAAATTTTCATGTTACTAAAACACCTCTCTATGTGCTGAAATTTTTGAAGCTACACTTGTTTTGTCTTCCTATGCTTGCCACTATACTCTTCATGAACTTGTTTATTTACAAGATTCCTATGCATAGGAAGCATGTTAGACTTAAATGTGTTTTGAAATTGCTTCTTGATGTTCTCTTTTGCTTCATTGTCTATTCTCATGAGAGCATCATTAAAACTGCTGAGCCCATCTCAATGGCTATAAAGAAAGAACTTCTTGGGAGATAACCCATGTGTTTATTTTACTACAGCACTTTTGTTTTATATTTGAGTCTTGGAAGTTGTTTACTACTGTAGCAACCTCTCCTTATCATGTTTTTGTGCCAAGTAAAGTTTCTATGCTTAAGTTGATGTTATATTTGGGATCGCTGCGCAGAAACAGCATTGCTGTCTGTCACTAATTCTGGCACAAGTCTCTGTAAAAAAATCGAAAAAATCTGCAAATTTACGAGCGTGATCCTCAGATATGTACGCAACTTTCATTAGTTTTGAGTTTTTCCATTTGAGCAAGTTAAGTGCCCAGTCCAGATGCATCTTTACGGACTGTTCTGTTTTTGACAGATTCTGCCTTTTATTTCGCATTGCCGCTTTTGTTAAGTTGAATGAGTTTCTTTGTTCCATTAACTTTCAGAAGTTTTGTGCAATGTCCAGAAGTGTTAAGAATGATTGTGTCACCTCTGAACATGTGAATTTTGATTATGCACTAACCCTCTAATGAGTTTGCTTGAAGTTTGGTGTGGCAGAAGTTTTCAAGGGTCAATAGAAGAGGGTGATATAATGTGATCGAGAAGAGTGAAAGGTCTAAGCTTGGGGATGCCCCGGTGGTTCATCCCTGTATATTTTAAGAAGACTCAAGCATCTAAGCTTGGGGATGCCCAAGGCATCCCCTTCTTCATCGACAACTTATCAGGTCATTTCTAGTGAAACTATATTTTTATTCAGTCACATCTTATGTATTTTACTTGGAGCGTCTGTGTGCTTTTATTTTTGTTTTGTTATTTTCATTCTCTGAATAATTTCATCCTTGTGTGGGAGAGAGACACGCTCCGCTTTTTCATATGAACACTAGTGTTCTTCGTTTATGCTTTTAATGTTCAAGGGCGAAAGTTGATCGCTTCACTTGTTGCTATTTGGTTGGAATCAGAAAATGCTTCATATGGTCTTGAATAATTTGATACTTGGCAATTGTTTTGAGCTCTCATAAATCATGTTTAAGCTCTTGCATCATGTAGTTTAAATCTAGTAGTGAAGAACTACTGTAGAGCTTGTTGAAATTTGGTTTGCATGATTGGTCTCTCTAAGGTCTAGATATTTTCTAGAAAAAGTGTTTGAGCAACAAGGAAGACAGTGTAGAGTCTTATAATGCTTGCAATATGTTCTTATGTAAGTTTTGCTGTACCGATTTATACTTGTGTTTGCTTCAAACAACCTTGCTAGCCTAAGCCTTGTACTGAGAGGAAATGCTTCTCGTGCATCCAAACACCTTGAGCCAAAACCCATGCCATTTGTGTCCACAATATCTACCTACTATGTGGTATTTCCTGCCATTCCAAGTAAATACTTCATGTGCTACCTTTAAACAATTCAAAAGCTATTATCTCTTATTTGTGTCAATGTTTTATAGCTCATGAGGAAGTATGTGGTGTTTTATCTTTCGATCTTGTCATTTACTTTTGACAGACTTTCACAATGGACTAGTGGCTTCATCCGCTTATCCAATAATTTTGCAAAAAGAGCTGGCAATGGGGTTCCCAGCCCCAATTAATTAACTTGCATTAATAATTCTCTTCACATGTTTTGCTCTGATCTATCAGTAAGCAACTTAAATTTGCAAATAGACACTCCTCCATGGTATGTGAATGTTGGAAGGCACCCGAGGATTCGGTTAGCCATGGCTTGTGTAAGCAAAAGGTTGGGGGAGTGTCATCTAATAAATAAAACTAAAGTACATGTGTAAACAAAAGAGAAGAGGGATTATCTACCTTGCTGGGTAGAGATAACGTCCTTCATGGGAGCCGCTCTTGAAAGTCTGGTTGATAAGGTAGTTAGATTACCCATTACCATTCGTTGACAACAACAAACACCTCTAAATTTTTTACTTTTATGCTCTCTATATGATTTCAAAACTTGAAAAGCTCTAGCACATCATTTAATCCCTGCTTCCCTCTGCGAAGGGCCTTTCTTTTACTTTATTGTTGAGTCGGTTTACCTATTTCCTTCCATCTTAGAAGCAAACACTGTGTCAACTGTGCATTGATTCTTGCATACTTGCTTATTTGCATTCATCATATTACTCTATGTTGACCATTATCCATGAGATATGCATGTTGAAAGTTGAAAGCAACTGCTGAAACTTATATCTTCCTTTGTGTTGCTTCGATGCCTTTACTTTGAACTTATTGCTTTATGGGTTAACTCTTATGCAAGACTTTTTGATGCTTGTCTTGAAAGTACTATTCATGAAAAGTTTTGCTATATGTTATCTATTTGTTAGCAACCTATAGATCATTGCTTTGAATCACTCCATTCATGTCATATGCTTTACAATAATGTTGATAAAGATTATGATGGTAGCATGTCACCTCAGAAATTATTTGTGTTATCGTTTACCTACTCGAGTAGGAACTAAGCTTGGGGATGCTGATACGTCTCCAACGTATCTATAATTTCTGATGTTCCATGCTTGTTTTATGACAATACCTACATGTTTTGTTGACACTTTATATCGTTTTGATGCATTTTCTGGAACTAAGCTATTGACGAGATGCCGAAGTGCCGCTCCTGTTTTCTGCTGTCTTTGGTTTCAGAAATCCTAGTAAGGAAATATTCTTAATTAAATCAACGCCAAGCATCTTAGAAATCCACGAAGCTTCAACACCCGAGAGGGACTGGGGGGGCCACGGCCCCACAAGGCGGCGCGGAGGGGGGGCTGTTGTGGGCCCCCAGCCCTTCCGACTCCGCCTTCGCCTATAAGAAGCTCCCTGACCTAAAACACGATACGAATAAGCCACGGCACGCGAAACCTTCCAGCCGCCGCCATCGCGAAGCCAAGATCTGGGGGACAGGAGTCTCTGTTCCGCACGCCGCCGGGACGGGGAAGTGCCCCCGGAAGGCTTCTCCATCGACACCACCGCCATCTTCACCGCCATCTCCATCAACGCTGCTGCTCCCATGATGAGGAGGGAGTAGTTCTCCATCGAGGCTAAGGGCTGTACCGGTAGCTATGTGGTTAATCCCTCTCCTATGTACTTCAATACAATGATCTCATGAGCTGCTTTACATGATTGAGATTTATATGAGCTTTGTATCGCTACTAGTTATGTGCTACTCATATGATGTTATTAAAGTAGTCTATTCCTCCTGCATGGTGTAATGGTGACAGTGTGTGCATCGTGTGGTTCTTGTCGTAGGTTATGATCATAATCTCTTGTAGGTTATGGAGTTGATTATCGCTATGATAGTATTGATGTGATTTATTCCCCCTTCATAGTGTAAAGGTGACAGTGTGTATGCTATGTTAGTACTCGGTCTAAATTGCAAAGATCTATTATGCTCTAAGGTTACTTAAACATGAATATCGAATGTTGTGGAGCTTGTTAACTCCGGCATTGAGGGTTCGTGTAATCCTACGCAACGAATGGTGTTCATTATCAAACAAGAGTATATGTAGCACAAAGAAGAGAACTTATTTATTATGTGATCAATGTTGAGAGTGTCCACTAGTGAAAGTATGATCCCTAGGCCTTGTTTCCACCACAAAGAATTGCTTCCCACGCCAACAAGCTATTTTCTGGCGCCGCTTGTTTACTGTTTTACTGCATCTTTACTTTCTGCAATATTACCACCATCTATACCACCTTTGTTTTACTATCTCTTCGCCAACTAGTGCACCTATACATCTGACAAGTGTATTAGGTGTGTTGGGGACACAAGAGACTTCTTGTATCGTGATTGCAGGGTTGTTTGAGAGGGATATCTTTGACCTCTTCCTCCTGAGTTCGATAAACCTTGGGTGATCCACTTAAGGGAAAACTTGCTGCTGTTCTACAAACCTCTGCTCTTGGAGGCCCAACACTGTCTACAAGAATAGAAGCACCCGTAGACATCACTTGGTAACGGCCATCCCAACCGTCCATGACCGCGGACGCGGCTATTCGAATAGTTTTGACTCTGCAGAGTTTGCACACTTTCACCACAACTATCCGGATACCTATCGTGTGGGCATCATCCCCGCATAACGACATATGCCACGACGGATACCCGGACATAACCTTTCGCCCATTCGACTTAACACGAGGTCCTACCCTATGGAGTATGTACCTCCCCGGCACCGTGGCAGCTCACCTCCTCTTGAGCGTGGCTCCACCGCCAAGCCAGGAGACCCATAGTGTCTTCCGGACGGGTCAGCCCCGAAGGCCTCCCGTTATACTATTGTCCCAACCATGACAACCCGGACTCGGGGGTAACCGTACCCTTGTATAGTTGTGCGGTGCCTCATGCTAAGAAGAACAAACGTCAAGTTAAGCCCCGTGCCCACGTTGGAGTAGCTATGGTTGCGCTGTTTAGTTGTTCCGGGCGAATACAAAGAACCATGTGTCGTTTTTCTCAAAAACCCAAGTCACACACACTTTCCTCTTTCCAACCATCTTTGTCAAGATCCTTTCCTTTCATAAACCATACGCTTGGGTAAGATTGCCTCACCCAAGGTTTTCATAAACATTTACAACAAGGTAAACCTTGAGGGGTTCCCAACCTAAAGTTTCATGAGTTGAACTAATACAACACTATGGCCGAGATGAGGGTCATCACGCCATTGAGGGTATGAAAAAGAGGTATTGGAGTGGATCATACTTGCTTGAGCTAAGCATGTATTATGACAACACAAGAGGAAAATATACTTTCAGATTTGTGGTGCTATCTAACCCAATCAATAGATAGGGATGAGAATTGACCAACACCAACACCATTAAGGGAATCAGGCATACTCATCACAATTTGAGAATACACCAAAAACATGGTATTGATACATCTACACTAGAAGGGGGTGTAGTATGAATCTTGTCCCGAGGTGGAACATATTCAAGCTAAATATAGAAAACAAGTTGGATAGCAATGGCCATGATACCATACACCCAACCAATTACCAAGACCTTGACAAGATAAAACTACTAGAGGTACCATGCTTGCATCCAAGCATAGATGACAACAATATGGAGATCATCACACATAGAACCAAGATGCTATTGATAGCACAAGATGACATCCAAAGAGACATCATATCAGAGATCAAAAGATGGCTTGCCTTGGCTTATTTGTCCCTGGACTTCTTCAACTTCATCAATATAAGAATACCAACAATATAAATAAAATCCTTGTCCGATCCACTTCTTCTCCGGAATCGTTCGCATCTATCGTCGAAAAATATAAAAGGAACACAATCAATCACATTGCACCAATCATAACAAGCATGCAACATTCAACAATCAACAAGCAATAGCTAACCACCTTACTACGGGCTAACATACAAAGAACTTATAGTTACTCCAAAACAATTTTAAAAGAAGACCAATTTATTTACCTAGTAAAGGTATGAGAGTATCGCAACTTAGCAAATGCCTCTCTCGGGTATCACCATGGCACAACTAAGTATCCCCTGGTAGATAACATTAGAAAGAGGACAAGTGCATTAGTTTGGCATCACAAACATTTATATTTTATTTTCAAACATTTTTGGAAAAGCACAAATCCTTCTTATTATTTTATTTTGTTTACAAAACACTACCAATAAAAAGGAAGTAAACAATATTCCACATCATTTGAAAACTTAAGCCAAACAATAGAACTAAGGTTAAGTTGCAGAGGTTTTGTTTTGCAAAAATAAAACATTGGTTGAGCAATTTTAATACAAAGAGGTGGTTAGAGTTTTCAAATAAATCAAAAAGTTTTGCTTCAACAACCCATGTCACACATACACATTACTAACAGTAAAAAATATGCATGAACAGAGACTAATACAATTTTTCCTAGATGGCCAGTACTAATACAAGACTAACCCAATTGGATTCACTCAAAAATATTAAACCTACAAATTTAGGAATTTGTTTGAATCTAACCGTACAGAAAACAAGATCTGTAAGCCATAAATCATAGAAAAATCCTAAAAATATGAGACCACTGGCATTTGAAATATATTTAAACAGAGATGCATACACAATTGGATTTGGGTTCAAATTATTTATGAAACTCTCACAAATGGATTAACAAGGTTACTGCATGTCTTTACCATTTGCTTTATCTCTGGATTTGCATAACAGATAAATGTTTGAAACTTGTTTGAGATGATTAAGAAAACATCCAGAAGTCCTACAAAGTTGGAATCACTCAATTAGGTTCAAAGATGGATTTTTGGTGATTTAAAAGCTAACAGCCATGTCTGCAGAACACACAGAACAAGTTTAATTCACCAGAATTCGTACATAAATCATAAAAATATGAGGTTAGTTGCATCTGAAAGGTTTTGAAAAGGTGGTTCTTACCCAGTTTGTTTCATTCAAAAATTCGTTCCCAAGCTCCTGGTTAATTCGACAAAGTCAGATCTGACCAGATCTTGATCTGTGAACCATTTCAGTTTCAGGAGGTCAATCAAAGTGAAACCACCGCCAAAATGAAGGTATTGAAGAGGGCTTTCACCCACAGTTGAGTTTGCTCAAAAAGGTTTTGTAAAACGGAACACATCTAACAAACAGTGAATCTGCATGTTTACAGAACTTTATTTACCGAGGAAAATCTGTAAGGAATTTGAGGGTGAAACCAACGCCAAGTTGTAGATCTTTTCAATTCCTATCCGCGGAACTTTGAATCACTCGATTTTGCCCTGCACACGAGTTTTGGCGGATTTTACAAAATCATACAGAATCTGAAACAGCAAGATAGCAGAAATTACTGCAAGGATTTGGACGAACTTTGGTCAAGAACTTCAGATCTGAGGATAGCTCAAGCTTCTCCATGCTTGGACCAACATGCACCTGCATCAAGATCCAATCTTAGCAAGGGAGGAAGAAGAAGAGGAGAGAAAACCATCTAGGGTTGGGGAGAAGAAGGAGAGGGAGGCTCTCATGGTGAGGAGGAGCTTGAGGGAGGAGGGGAGCTGCTTCTTGGATGGTTTCCATGGCCATGGCCGGCCATGGTTGCTAGGAGGAGCATCAGCTCGTGGGGAAGAAGGGGGAGGAAGGTATGAGGGAGTGGAGAAAGGAGTGAAGAGTGGAGAAAATGAGAGCAAAGGGGAGGAGGGTGGCCGGCCAAGGGGTTTTTATAGAGGGAGTGGGGTG
Source organism: Lolium multiflorum (assembly GCA_030979885.1). NCBI lineage: Eukaryota > Viridiplantae > Streptophyta > Magnoliopsida > Poales > Poaceae > Lolium > Lolium multiflorum. Next base: position 9,132 of record JAUUTY010001630.1, read on the forward strand.
GCAGCCCCTCATTTGATTGGCCAAGGTGGGTGGCTGGCTTGGGGAAGGGAAATTTGACCCAAGCTGAAATTATTAGTGGCATTGGGAAGAGACAAAGAAAAGAGAGGTTTTCCCAAGGTGGAGTAATTATGTGAGAGAGAGAGATAGAGATGGAGAGGCATGATGCATGTGTGCCATGCTTGGCATGGCCGGCCAAGTTTGTGGCCATGCACAAGTGATCATCTAGAGAGTATTGCCACACATGCAGGACACCCAAGGTTGAGTGTCTCACATTTTGCAAAAATAGTGGCCTAAAGAGATATAGAATTTTAGGCAAAGTGATAACAATGCACAAGGGTGCTAAAGTAGATGGTGGTGGCATTCTGACCTGATAAAAGATGTGTCTAAGAGATGATGGTGGTGATTGTGGTTTAGACAATGGTAGAGCAAGGCTAAGAGAGATGGTGAGTGAAGTAACCATGTACTCACAAAGAGGAATCTGGTGACATAAATCATCAATTCATGAGGTCAATATGATGATGGTAAACCATACAAGAGTGAGAGGTGATGAATGAATGGAAGTTTTTAATTAGAAAGGGAACTGTACAGAGATGGGTCTCCACCACTATGGGAGTTGATCAAAATATTTGGATAGGGTTTATATCGGACTTGCCTTTGAAATCATTTTGAAAGGGACAAATGAGGTTTAAAAATGAAATAGGTCTATTTGCAAAACAAAGCATACTAGAGTTTTCTTTAAGCCATTTGTTTTAGAAGGTGCAAGGATGGCACATGTACCAAAACCATGCATTTAAAAGAAATAATAAAACAAATACTTTTCTAAAAAGTTATTTTGGGTTGAAGGAAATGAGATGATAAAATACCATCCATAATTTCCTCTTGTAATATGAAGAAACCATTTGAAGAGTTTTAATAAAACTAGAAATAGTTTTGTGATCAAAACTAGAGAAGGAAAAACAATAGGGTTTTTGAGAAAGAAAACTAAATTAGGAAGGAATGTTCTCAAGGGTAGATGGTGGCTAGAAAATGTATCCATCATACCTACTCTTGGTTTTGTGAATATTAAACTTGAATAAAGACAAGAGGTAGAAGTGAAGGAAGTGATCTTGAGGTTAAACATTGGATAGGGTACAAGATCAAGGGAGTATAAGAGTTGAAAGGATTGACTGAGACATGCAAGACATGGAGGTTGAAGAGGGTGTTGCATAGATGGGATCCATGCATTGAGATCACCAATAACAGTGGTGGTTGCTTAGATATCAATTGCCAAAGTCTGGAACTTATAAGCCTGCCAAAACAGATTGTTGACTTGGCTTCAGAATCATCCATGATGAGTGGGTATAAGAGAAGGATGTAATGAGGGGTAGATGATCCCAAATTTTGAATTAAGTAAGATTTGAGCTAGATTATCACAAAGGGGAAAATCAAGATGGTACACTCAAGTTGCCATCAGGAGAAGGGTTTGATGTAGTACGAAGGAAAACAATTCTTCCTAAGCCACACATGTGTTTCATTTAGTGAGTTGCTTGTTTAACCACTAGAGGTGTTGTTCTTAAGGGTAGCTCAAAACAAAACTCAACAAGCAAATCCAGACAATTCATCTACCAACAGATCAAGGCAATTCATCATAACAAACAGATCAAGGCAATTCATCTTAATTAGTCTTTAGAAAAAGTTTTTGTTCCCCCTAATTTTTGCACTTTGGATAATTAAACAAGCTTGCAAAAAGTTGGGGTGTTACAGGCCCAACAAGCTCTGACCTACGGGGCCATGCGTCCAAAATTGATGGCAGACAGACACTTGTGTTGGCACGTGGCAAAAAATTTGGCATGGCAACTCACATGTGGAACCCATGTTGGTGGTACTGACAGTTCTGGTCCACTTCGCATGTTGGGAGGCTGTCGGAACGGGCGGCCCCACGCAGGTGGGTCGTGTCGGCACCTGACATGCGGGCCCGAGTGGTGCAGGCCAGGTACATGTGTGCAGACAGTGGTTGTCTCCCCTTACAAATATGGGTCCCAATGCTGCAGGCCTTGGACTGTTGTGCGGGCAGACAGAAAAGTACGTGAACATGAGCGTGCAGAGTGTGGGTTAGGTGTGTCCACCGGCCCGAAGCCTAGTTGTTGTGACGCCCACCCCCTGCTGACCCAGCAGTTCGGGCCGCCAAAACCCGCAATGCTCATTTCTGCACAATCGTTGACGTTTAGACCTTGTCCGTCACTATTATTTCGGGCCGAGCGGCCCAAATCGCCATCTGTGACGTGAAAACGCCCTATCGTCATAGAAAAAGACAATCGCTGACGGATTTCCAAACCGTCAGTATCATACCGTCATTGAAGACCCATATGTTACTAGTGTTAAGTGTGTCACCCTACGGTTCGTGAACTATGCAGACATGATTGAGACACTTCTCCGATCAATAACCAATAGCGGGACCTGCAGATCCATAATGGCTCCCACATATTCAACGATGACTTCGTGATCGAATGAACCATTTATATACGATACCGATTCTCTTTGTCGCGCGATATTTTACTTATTCGAAGTTTGATCGTCGGTATCTCTATACCTAGTTCAACCTCATTATCGATAAGTACTATTTACTCGTACCGTGATATAACATCCCTTGTGAGCCACTCACATGCTTGCAAGCTAGTTGGATGACATTCCACCGAGAGGGCCCAAAGTATATCTATCCATCATTTGGATTGACAAATCCCACTATTGATCCACGTGCTTCAACCTATACTTTCGAACACTTAATGCCACCTTTATAACTACCCATTTACGAAGTAGTGTTTGATGTCATCAAAACATCCATCCGGTGTAGGTGATTAACATGATCTCATGGTCGAAGGATTAGCTTACTATGTATTTTAAAGCTTGAAGCATAACAAACTTAATGACTTGATCATATGCTATGCTTACTATGGGTGTATGTCCATCACATCATTCACCTAATGATATGATCTTGTTATTAATAACATCCAATGTTCATGATCAGGAAACCATGATCATCTATTAATCAACAAGCTAGTTTAACAAGAGGCTTACTAGGGAATCTTTTATGTTTACAAAACACACAAGTACTAATGTTTCCGATTAATACAATTATAGCATGGGATGTAAACATTTATCATGAAAACTAAGATATAACAATAAACACTTTTATAATTGCCTCTTGGGCATATCTTCAACAGTCTCCCACTTGCACTAGAGTCAATAATGTAGTTTACATTTGTAAAGATCTAACACCTTGGCCTTTTGGTGCTTATCATGTTTGCTTATGGGAGAGGTTTCAATCAACGAATCTGACATGCTCAGAAACGTATGTATTTTGCAATTCATTTGCGTCTCTACACACCCCTCAGTTTTCAAATGAGTCGGCATTAATCGTATATGTTTGGTCTTCTGGTTGAACCTTAATTCCGCGGTCTGAAATATGTTACCAATATTGTCACACACAATATAGCTTCACAGTTCTAACACTACCGAAACTACACCAATTTCTCAAAAAACTCCTCGACTCAAACACCCTCGGTCATTGTCAAAACAATGATATACTCTTCCTTTTTTTGTAGAATCCGTCACAATATTTAGAACTCATCTAAATCTAGCATAGACTTTGTCTAGCCCATTGTGCTACCTTTTAATGAATATTTAGCCTAATTGAAATTGAAATTCATTTTTATATGTGACCAAAGTAATATCGGTGCAACATCTTACAACGATTTGTTTGTCATACCCCATATAAAACTATATATTTATATCCTTGGCTCTGACAAAGCACTCAGGGATATTCTTACTGTTGTCCAATGATCATCATTTGAATCATTCTAATATACGCTCGTGACACCTTAGAGCATAGGACATCTGATTGTGTACATATTATTCGTGATTTAACATCATTCATGTGTTTTTACTCATTGAGTGTCAAATACACTCAAGTCTGGTTAAACCTCCACATGGAAAATAACACCTTCTTGACGTTTTCATATTGAACTACTTCAATATTTATTCTATGTACTTTGACTTTAACTTATTATGCGTTTAAATCTATCTTCATAGATCTTGACGCTAAATTTGTTTTAGTCCATATCCTTGCATTCAAGTTAATTTTCAATGAAACCTTTTAATCGCATCAATTACATAATTACATTATTTATAATCAACGATATGTTATCCACATAAAGTATTATAAATATGTCTCAGCGTTCCCACTTAATTTCTTGCAAATGCAAGCATCTTCATCGTTTCCGATGAAATGAAAAACTCTTTGATTATTTCATCCGGTGAACATTCCAACTCCGCGATAATCACTTCATCCAGTGAAGTTTGTATACCTATTTAGTATTCTGCGGACTAGCAAAAATCTCGGTTTTATTTTGTATACACCTTTAATACATACTTCTGTTAAGTAATGTATTTCTGCCATCCTACTAACATATCTCATAAAAGGAGTATGTATCAATTACTAGAACAATCCGCATAGACTATACTAGATACTAGATATGTATCTCCACATGTGTTTTTACTCATTGAGTGTCAAATACTTATACTATAAGCATCACTGCTAAAGATCTAATCTTATCGTAGTCAACTCTTTGAACTTTGTCTGAAACAATCTTTCGACAAGTCGAGCTTGTTCAAGGATATTTCATCCATGTCCATTAATTTTATATCCACTTACTTTCAAAAAAGTATTTATTCCTTTAGATGGTTTACCAAGCTCTAAGCTTGATTATAGATACTATCTTGGATTTCATGGCACTAGCCATTTTAACGGAGTCAGGGCCCATCATAACTTCTTTGTATGTAGTTGGTTTATTGTTCAAAATCAATCATTTGTCCACAAATCATTTATTTGATCACAAAGTAAACCATACCTACAAGGTTCAATAGGTACTTCGATCTCCATGGCTATAACACTTTGTAGTCATGGGAGCCATGAGTGTCGTGGCCGCTTCCGGAACCATTTCCGACGCTGCGTTACTCTGCTCATCATGCTCATGTTCATCAACCTTATCGAGTTCCATTGTCCTCCCACTCAAATATTTCGCGAGAAAAAATTACTTGGAAATAAGCAAGAAACATTGACAAACACTTTTGTCTTTGACTTCATAGTGGAAAGAATTCCCAATCAATTCTCCGGGATAACCAACAAAGACATTCATCCAATTTTGGTTGTAAACTCATTTACTTATGCTACGCATACCAAAATTTAAGAAAGGACTGTTAGGGTTTATACCCAAGCCATAACTCGTATGGTTTCATTTCAACGGATTATGATGGCGCTCTATTTACTGTAAAAGAGATAGTCTCTAAACTATAATCTACAAAAATATAGTGGCATAATTTTATTTTATATCATCATTGATCCAACAAGGTTTGGATACGTCTCTCGAATACACCATCGTAACTATGGTGTTCCGAGAAACGTGAGTTGTGGAACAATTCCATAACTCTCTTAGATGTTCGCTAAAACTCGTAATTAAAATATTTTCACCATGATCCAATCATAGATATTTGACTTTTATATTACGATGATTTCTACTTCATGCTGAAATTTATTTGAATCTATTCAAATGTTTCAGGCTTCTTCCTCATTGAATAAATATATCCATATATATACACTCAATTCATTGTTGAAACTTTCATGAAGTAGAAGAATCTTCCGCACACAACTATGCCCATTGAACCACATACATCATCATGTATGTTTCCACTAAGATAGTTGCCCGTTTAACTCTTGGCCTATGAACGGTATTTCAGTCATTTTCTTTAGAAAATATTTGCAAGTGCCAAACAATTCAAAAATCAAATGACTCCAAATATCCATTTGCATGGAGTTTCTTCATGTGTTCCTTTCTAACATGACCTAAATGGCGGTTCCAAAAATAAGTGGAATTCAAATAATTTTCCTTATGGCATTTTAGCGTCAGTGTTATGCATGTGTGATTCACCATTAAGATTTAGGGATTTCTATTTTCGTGCCCCTGCTTCGTTAGTTGTACTCTGTTTTTCCCCAGCTCGTTAGTTTTTCCTCAGTTTTCCCTCCCTCTAGTTTGAAACCCTCGAAGATGCGGGTTGCCGTCAGTCGAGGCCTTATCGTTACCGTGAGGTCGTTCCTCTCGACCGTCTCGTGCTGACGGGTATCCATCCATCTACGCTGACGCGTGGGCCGTTTTATTCCCTGATTGTATACGCGGTGCTGCCAATGATAAATGGGGCCGCTCTATGGGGCTGCCGCAGAAAATGACCAGTGTGTCGTCTATTTATTTATAGAAAATTATATATTTCCGCTCTGTGGGGCCTCCGCAGCCAATGACCGTTGTGGTCGTCTATTTTATTTAGAGAATATAATATAGAGCCGCTCTGTAGGGGCCGCCTCAGCCCATGGCAGGTGACTATTTTCGCAGCTTAATCTAAAGTGACTCTTATGCTAAACATTGTGCATCCCGACGTTGACCTAGCAGTGGCGGCGAGCATAGCGTTCTGACCATGCCGATATCAGCATCGGCATCGGCATCGTTTGGAGGATGTGGTGCTCGAATAATAGTGGAAATGCGATATTATTGTTTACATGCATAATATATAGAAAATAGCTAGATCTCTAAATCGATGCATATGAAGCTACATATATATTCTTGGTCATAATCCCCTTAATTATCTAAAGGGGATGGATGCATGGCTTCACGTCGTCGTCGCTTTCATCGTCAGTATCTTCGTCGTCTGAGTAGTAGTACCTCCTGCACATTGTTCCGTCGAACACCTTCACTGTGAGCACATCATCGCCTTCATATTTGAAGTGTACGTAGCAGCCGAAATCCACACCGTGCGCGATGGCGAATTTCTCCCAGCCCTTGTCGAGGTACATCCGGCCTTGTCCGTCAAATAGGACCTCCACGGTCCAGAGACGAGGACCGCAGTCAGCTGCTCGCAGATACACCTTAGCTGGCTCCTTGCCGTCAAGATAGTCCGCAATTTTTTTGGGAGTTCCTGCAAAGAGATCGAGCGCCGATCGTTTGAAATTAGGGAACCCTTGAAATTAAAGGTTTTTTAGAACATGCCCATAATTAATCACATGCATCATATATGTGGGAACGCGTACGTACCTTCTTGACCAAAGGGTCTTCATAGACGACGATGAAGAACTCCTCTATGATCAATGGCAGTGTTGACGGTGGTGGTGGCAATGATGATGATCCACTTCCCCTTCCCCTTCCCCTTCCCCTTCCCCTTCCCCTTCCGGTCCGCGTCCGAGACGTGGAAGCCATGGCAATGGATCAAGTGTATGTGAACGAAGAAGAGAGAGGCAGAACCTATTGACACAAGGGATGGCCGTGTGGGTGTTTATAAGGGAGAGATGACCGTTGTAGGGGTTTACACAATAAAATAAGGAGGAGATGACCGTTGTGGGGGTTTATACACAATAAATTAAGGAGGAGACGACCGTTGTGGGGGTATATATCTCAACAAAAAAAGTAATGCGGACTATGTTGACGGAAATGGAACTTCGTGATATAGTTTATCATTTTACCGTGAAAAGTAATGCCTAAAAGAAAAGTAATGGCTACAAGAAATGGGTGATGGTTTATAGTTTTTTGCAAAGTAATGGGAAATGGGTGATGGTGTATCATTTTGCGTGAAAAGTAATGCAAAACACTACAAGAAAAGTTGCCATGGCCGACGAAGTTGAAGTCGCGCCGTGGTTGCTGGTGTACCATGGCCGACGATTTTGGTCCCTCCGTGGTGCATGTCAAAACTTTTTTTTCTCGTTTTTGAGGCCACCTAGCCCGACGAAAGCGGCCAAAACGTGGCGTATGGTGGCCCGGGACGTGGTGCATCTCGAAATCTCGGTTCGCCGGCGAGTCAACGCAAATCCGCACCGCCGAGGGATGTAGGGCCCAGATGGCAGCCTCTCTGGCATTGTTTTTTTCTAGATCGCGCCATCTCGTTCAACGTTCTCCGATCGAGCTGTTTACGATGCAGGATCATGGGTCCCGCATGTCATCCTCTATGAACCAAAATTCTTTCTATTCTTGGATTTTTTGACCCCTGATTTCTGGCTACTTCCTTTTTCTTTTGATCCCTTGCCGCCTTGAAAACGTTGAGACCGCTGCTGCTAAATGGGACCCGCATGTCATCCTCTATGTGCAATCAACTTTCTTTTCTTGGAGTTTTTTTTGGCACCTCAAATTTGGTCACTTGCCTTTTCTTTCGATCCCCTGCCGCCTCTCAAACGGTGATACCGCTGCTGCTAACCTGGACCCGCATGTCATCCTCTATGTACTATAAAACTTTCTTTTCTTGAATTATTTTTGGCACCTAATATTTGGTCACTTACCTTTTTCTTTCGATCCCCTGCCGCCTCTCAAACGGTGATACCGCTGCTGCTAAATGGGACCCGCATGTCATCCTCTATGTACTATAAAACTTTCTTTTCTTGGATTTTTTTGGCACCTCATATTTGGTCACTTGACTTTTTCTTTCGATCCCCTGCTGCCTCTCAAACAGTGATACCGCTGCTGCTAAATGGGACCCGCATGTCATCCTCTATGTACTATAAAACTTTCTTTTCTTGGATTTTTTGGCACCTCATATTTGGTCACTTGACTTTTTCTTTCGATCACCGCCTCCTCAAACGTTGATACCGCTGTCTAAATGGGACCCGATGTCATCCTCTATGTACTATAAAACTTTCTTTTCTTGGATTTTTTGGCACCTCATATTTGGTCACTTGACTTTTTCTTTCGATCCTCGCGCCTCTCAAACAGTTGATACCGCTGCTGCTAAATGGGACCCGCATGTCATCCTCTATGTACTTAAAACTTTCTTTTCTTGGATTTTTTTGGCACCTCATATTTGGTAACTTGACTTTTTCTTTCGATCCCCTGCGCCTCTCAAATGTGATACCGCTGCTGCTAAATGGGACCCGCATGTCATCCTCTATGTACTATAAAACTTTCATTTTTTGGATTATTTTTGGCACCTCATATTTGGTCACTTGACTTTTTCTTTCGATCCCCTGCCCTCTCAAACGGTGAGACCGCTGCAGCTAAATGGGACCCGCATGTCATCCTCTATGAGCAATCAACTTTCTTGGAGTTTTTTTGGCACCTCATATTTGGTAACTTGACTTTTTCTTTCGATCTCATGCCACGTTTGAAACGTTGAGGTACCTGCTGGCTCATGGACCCGCATGTCATCCTCTGTGTGCTATAAAAGTTTCCTTTGTTGGATTTTTTTTCACCCTCTGATTTTTGCCTTGCCTTTTTCTTTTGATCCCCTGCCCCCTTTGAAACATTGAGTAAGCTGTTGGTTCAAGGGACCCGCATGTCATCCTCTATGTCCATCAACTTTCTTTTCTTGGATTTTTTTTCACCCCTAATTACTAGCTACTTTCTTTTTCTTTTGATCTCAAGCCGCATTACAAACATTGAGACCGCTGCTGCAAAATGGGACCCACATGTCATCCTCTATGTACAATAAATCTTGGATTATTTTTGGCTCCTGATATTTGGTCACTTGCCTTTTTCTTTCGATCTCATGCCGCCTTTGAAACGTTGAGTAAGCTGCTGGCTCATGGGTCCCGCATGTCATCCTCTACGAACAATAAAAGTTTCCTTTCTTGGAGTTATTTTTTACCCTAATTTCTGGCTATTTGCCTTTTTGATCCCCTGCCCCCGTTGAAACGATGAGGACGTTGTTGGCAGGTCGGTCCCACATGTCATCCTCTATGAACAATAAAAGTTTCCTTTGGTGGATTTATTTTTGACCCCTAATTAATTTCTGGCTATTTCCTTTATTTTTCTTTTGATCCCCTGCCTTTGAATTGTTGAGAATGCTGCTGCTCATTTTTCTTTTGGTCCCGTGCCGCCTTGGAAACGTTGAGACCGCTGCTACAAAATGGGACCCGCATGTCATCCTCTATGTACAATAAAGTTTCTTTTCTTGGATTATTTTTGGCTCCTGATATTATGTCACTTGCCTTTTTCTTTCGATCTCATGCCGACTTTGAAACGTTGAGGATGCTGCTGCCTCATGGGTCCCGCATGTCATCCTCTCAGAACGATAAATGTTTTCTTTTCTTGTATTTTTTACCAACTGATTTTTGGCTTTTTTATTTTCGATCCCCTGCCGCCTTTGAAACGTTGACTCCGCTGCTGGCTCATGGGTCCCCGATGTCAGCCTCCCCGTACAAGAAACATGTGATATTTTATTTTGCAGACAATAAACGTTGTATTTCGCTCTGAGCTATTGCAAACGGATAAATTAAATCTTTATATCTACATAAAAAAACTTATATGTTGAATCTCCTTGTTTTTTGTTTTTGCGAAGCATAGGACTTTCCTATTTTTTTTTTGAGAAAAATCCGACCTTTCCTGTTTTGGAGTGGGCTGAAATTGTACGAGTCAAAAGGCCCAGAAGATAGTTCGAAGGCCCAGATGTCCGTACAGCCCAATTGAAATCTTTCTTTTCTTGGATTTTTTCACACCCTGATTTCTGGCTACTTCATTTTTCTTTCGGTCCTGTGCCGCCTTGGCGTTGAGACCGCTGCTACAAAATGGGACCCGCATGTCATCCTCTATGTACAATAAAGTTTCTTTTCTTGGATTATTTTTGGCTCCTGATATTATGTCACTTGACTTTTTCTTTCAATCTCATGCCGACTTTGAAACGTTGAGGAAGCTGCTGGCTCATGGGTCCCGCATGTCATCCTCTATGAACAATAAAAGTTTTCTTTGTTGGATTTATTTTTTGCCCTAATTTCTGGCTATTTGTCTTTTTCTTTTGATCCCCTGCCCCCTTTGAAACGATGACGACGCAGCTGGCAAGTCGGTCCCACATGTCATCCTCTATGAACAA
>JAUUTY010001631.1:0-20000 GCA_030979885.1 Lolium multiflorum
CTTCCTCCACACCATTTCTACTCCCCTCCTTCTCCTCGGCCTCCTCAACCTTTTCTCCACTCCGATTACGCCATAGGGAGCTCCAATTGAGACGTCGATCGCCGGAGCCAGGCGCAGTACAATCCCGCGACTCCGTCCACCTCCGCTCCTCCCACGACTACCAGTAGACTCCTCGTCATCGACAACGTCGTCTAGCAGTAGCGCCGCCCCTCGCTGAAGCTCCAGCACGCCGCCGACCCCTACCTCCGCCGCGACAGCACGCCCCTCTCGACGACGAAGACGACGCAGCTGCGCCGTCAGATCTTCATCTAATCGCACGGTCCAGGTGTAGCACCTCATTTAAATCACATTCCCAAGTGTTATGAAGTAATGTGATGTCCTTAGTTAGATGGTCTCATAATTGCTCACTTAAGGATATTAAATCACAATGATTATGTAAATTGCATGAGATGATGAATCTCATTTAAATCACTTTTCTCAAATGATAAATGTGAAGTATTGACTTTGGTCAACATGATATCACCTTTATGAATTGAGGAGATTAAATCTTAACAAGATTCAATGAGAGGAATTTATTTCTCCAAAGAACTAAATAGAAAACCTAATTCACATTTCAATGAGAGGAAATTATTTTCCTAACACTAAATAAGAAAACCTTAGCATAACTTTGGGTAGAAATGTAAGTGCTGATGCTAGATCATTTGTGTGAGCCATTAAGGCTAATTAAGTCTACTTAAGTGTTGTTTGGTGATTTTATCCTCGTATTCGTCTATAGACGCTTGTACCGGAGACTATCAAGAGGAGGAGGTATTCTACCAAGAAGAAGAAGAAGAGAACTTTGATCACCTCACCAACCAAGGCAAGCTAATATTCTTGCAAGTTACCCTAAGGCAAAGCTCTATAAGAGCAAGGCCTCATCACCATTTCATTTATGCTTAATGATCCAATCCCAAGTTTTTACCTTACAAGTTTTTGACTTTGGTTTATCAAAGTTTACTTTTTGATTTATGATTCACTTGGTTTAGATATAGAGTAGAACAAGAGCATCAAAGTTAGCCTAGAGCAATACAAGCTAGTTAGCACCCCTCATGACTAGTTTCTAGTGCTAACAGATAAAATTGACTACTCTAGATGGGAATATGTGAAATGAAGTGACTTTGAAAACCTTGGAATGATGATTCATTCTATTGAAAGATTTTGAAGGTGAATATGACTTGTGAATGACTTGGTGAATTTTACGAAAACTGATGGTTGGGTTCGGATGCGATACCATTCCAATTTGAAAGTACCCCCACAATACCCAACATGGGTAAGGGCTTAACTAGAAATTTATGTGCTTTAGTATGGGTTCCCTCTGAACAAGCGTCATCGGGGTTATGCCGAAAGCTGCCTCTACAACAAACGAAATGATGTGATATGACGTGAAATGAGGTGAATGTCCGGCCCAAGCCCTGTGCAGTTGGTGACCGTTTGTCTTCACCGGGAGGCCAAGCTCATGGGGAGAGGTGCCTATACTAGAGTATGTAAGTGAAAGGTTATGGTTGGTAGTCCGCACACGGAGTGTGGTAAATCAGGGCCAGTTAACCCTGACGGATTATTGCAAATGTTGTGGCACAAGTGTACGACCTCTGCAGAGTGTAGAACTATTCGAATAGCCGCGTCCACGGTTATGGACGGTTGAAAAGGCCATACTGTTCCGTCATCAGATCATTTTTAAAATGTGACATATGACTTGTGACTTGAATTTGAAAAGTGAATGGTGAATTTGAATTGAATCACAACAGAGTTGTGGGAATGACACTAATATTCCCATTTGAGTTAGTTAGCAAATGAAGAGGCTTTTACTAAATGTTTGTGAACTAAAATTGGCTTTATGCAAATAAACTTAGAGCTTAGCACCCCTTACTAAAATTGATAAGTACTTACACTAGTATTAGTTTGCGAGTACTTTAAAAGCACTCATGGCTTTGTCCCTGGCTATTCAAATGGCCAGACTATGAAGAGGAGTACCAGAACCCGGAAGAAGGACAGCAGGACGTCTACGACAACTAGGACCGCTCCTGACGTCAAGCGTTGGCCTGTGGATTAGATAGCCACTACTACTTCGCTTCCGCTATTTGTGATGTTCGTTGATCAATAGATCAACTACTATTGTAATATTGGATCATGTGATCTACCTTTGTAAGACGATTATGTGTTGTAATAAATGATGAATCTATGATATTCAACTATTATGTCTCGCAACAACAATATTCTTGGGATTGCGATGTATGGCATAATTGGCATCTGGACTTAAAAATCCAGGTGTTGAGAATCCACCTCCACCAGCCCCCACCACCTGCCACGTACGCCACCGTCGACCCCTGCTGGTAGACGAGGAGGAGCCGCTGCCGCTGTCGGATCCACCGCCGCCGCTGTCGGATCCACTGCTGCCTTCGGATCCACCGCTCGCCCGCCGCCACAGAGAGGAGGAGCAGGAGCAGGAGACCCGTACCTGCCGCTATCCGCCGCCGTCGACCCCTGCTGGTAGTCAGGTAGGTCCACCCCCTCTGCCCCCAATCCCCCTCCGCCCCCAATCCCCCTCTACCTCTGTGATTTCATTCATCTAATGAGAAAGCAGAATATCACCCCTTTCCATTAATTTCTGGTACTGTTCTTGTGTTCATAGTACATCATATATGCAAATGCTACTGAAAATGTTGTTTGGTCACTCCTATTGCTGTGTGATTTGGTACTACTAAGATATGCTTGGTACTACTAAGTAGGCTAGGAGAAGGATTAGAACATATTCATGTTAAAGAATTAAATAAATGCAATAGCAGGTGAAAGAGTCAATTTTGAAGTTCAAATTTGAAGAATTAAGCACATCATTGTCTATATGAGTTAAGTACTTAGGTTGATTAGTTAGCTTTACTCAGTTAACTGTAAAAATCCCATTACCAATTACCATACAAACACTAAAAGGTGAGGTGTCAGTTAACTGTATACATATATTCAGATGTACATGGTTCTCTGGAAATGAATTGGGTGAAGTGAAAATAAAAATGCTACTGGTTTAAAATGACAAAAGAAAATTTAAAATGCAGTAGGTTTGTTTGCTAGTTGCTATTTGCTTTAAATGATGAAAGGCAGTAGAAAATTCTTGGTTCATTTAACTTGTTGGTAAATGCTTGCAGTAGGTTAGTGTTAGCAAATGAAATGAGTTAGTTCTCTGGCTATTACTAAAAAATGGTCGTGCTACTGCTACTGGTTTAGATGAAAAGCAATTCTCTGGTTTCATGTCAGTTTAGAAAAGATCACAATCTCATGCCCATAAATATTTGGTGTGCTCTGGTTCATAAAATGCCAGCAGTAGGTTTAGTAGTCATTTTTGCTCTGTTATGTTAAATAAATATTCTAACAATTTTTGCTCTGTTATGTTCTAACAATGTTTGCTCTGTTATGTTAAATAAATATGCATTCATACATTTGTTTCGTGTTCTTGAAACAGTAATGCATTCATACATTTAGTTAGCAGTAGTTAGTAGTATGCATAGATGATGTTGTATGCTTGCCAGTGTATTATTGATGAGCAGAATAAGTGGGTACAAGCTCTGTGGTTTGAAATGAAATGATGAAATGCAGTAGCAAATGATGAAATGTAGTAGCAAATTAAATGCCTCTCTGGTCATGCTACTGCTACTGCAACTGTTCTTGAGAAAAAAATGGGGATTTTCTGTGCTTCTTTTCATGTTTTTCTTTTCTTTTGCCTCTCTGGTCCATTTATCATTAGGCAAGATGGAAATTTATCTTCTGCAAAATTCTATAAATGTTTGGCCAGATTTGCTTTCCCCTGTAATGGAGTTCTGGTGATGCATTCAGGTTGCCTAATTATTGTACTACACAGGTTCTCAGTAGGTGCCAGGGATTTAAAATGCTATAGAAGTAGAGGTTGCAGTATGTTGGTTCTTCATTAAATGAAAATGAAAATGCCACCAGTAGCAAGTGTTAGGCATGCCTCACATTTATTCTCTTGTTTAATAATGCTTAATGAAAAAAATGTGCTATTCTCTGGTTTGAAAAAAGAACAAGTGCTATTCTCTGGTTTGAAAAAAATGTGCTATATCAATTGATGCTGTCAAGTGTTCACAAATGAGAAATGACACATGTTGTTGCTATGTTCATTCTCTGCTGCTGGTTGGAAAAGAAATAAAAATGAAAAATGTATCATATATGTGAATTGCATTTCTGTTACAGGGATTGAGTTGCTATTGAGTGCCAGAATGTCGATTCATTTCCGTTATGGCAATTCTAGCACTCGGCATGACCAATTTTTAGCAAAGGTCATGCCGAATTTTTCTGTGAATTCTAACTCTTTTTCATCTTATATTAGTGCAAGCCACCATGGCGTCACAAGAGAAATTAGAGGAGCACTACAATAGGCACTTCTTTAGGACGGAGGAGGATGCCGAGGCCGCTGGTGTTGGCAGCGACGAGGACCATGAGATGGAGGATGACGCTGGGGGTAGTGCCGATGTGCCAAGCGGCAACGAGGCAAGCGGCGCCGCCGGGGTAGTACCTAGGAGCCTAGCGGCGATGAGGCAACCGGCGCCGCGGATGTGGCGAGGACAAGCGGCGACGATCCTAGCGCCGCGAGTAGTGGCACCGGGACAAGTGGTTCCAAGAGGCCGCGGGAGGCAAGGCGCCAAAACACGGTCGCCACCGGCATAGAAACAATCAAAGAGGTGGACCCCGCCAGTGGTTTGCCGGTGGAGCCTAAGGATGTTTCCAAGGGGTACGGCAACCAACTGGCATGTATCCTCCGAGAGGTCATCAATCTCAACGAGACGGATCTCCGAGCTGAGAACAAAGCGCATTTGCGAGCCCAGCTCATTGCGAGGTTGCACTCACGATACAAGTTCCTAGGCGACTACGCCTCCACTCATCAAACCAAGAACATTGTGAACTCACATGCTCTCCTGAAGATCACCAAACACCTCAGCAGCTATAAGTGCATGGTGCGGAAGCTGATTGCTGAGGGCAAAGGTTTGGAAGAGGTCCACTCTGCCTTTCCGCATGTCTCCCAGGCGGACTTTGATGCTTTTGTGGCCAATGAAGAGCTACAAGCGACCAAGAATCGCAAGTTGTGGGGGAAGGAAATGCGGGAGCTTAACATCGGCAACCACAACCTTGGGAGCCGTGGGTACGAGGGAAAGGAGCAATATTGGGCGAAGGAGGACGAGGCGTATGTAAATGCCGGCATTGAGAACCCCTGGCTCAAGTTCAAGGACCCGCTTGAAAGAAGATTCATCATGTCCCGGTACCATAAGAAGAAACTAACCGGGGAACTTGTCACGGACCCCAAGGTCATAACCGACATAATTTGGTTCACGAACGACAAGAAGGTCCTGTCGTTGGAGAAAAAACTGGTAAGCAATTTACCGGTTTAATTAGATCAAGTATCGTTCATATAATAGTAGCAACATTTCTAAATGGTTCGCGTTTCTTCCGCAGGAAGAAGAAAGACAAAAACTTTCTCAATGTGACGAAGGCTCCTCGTCCCAGGCGTCGACGGGCAGGGTAGCCTGGGACAAGCCTCTCGTACGGGCGCTAAACATCGTTAATGAGCATTCACCTACGAGAAGGCCGCATAGAGGCCGTGTGGCTGGCGCCGGTACATGCTACAAGCATGGTCACTACGGATTGTCGTCTGCGGCCGATAAAAATGCTCGCAATGAGAGGAAGCAGCGGGAGGCGGAGGAAATGAGGGAGTCAATCCTAGCCCAAGTCCAAGCTAGTTTGGTACCGCAACTGGTACCGCAACTCAAAGCTACACTCGTACTGAAGTCAAAGCTGAAGTCGCCGGTCAAGCAGATTTCAACGCTCTACGCTTGTGGTATGAGGGTGGCAAACATGCCCCCGGAAATGCAAGGTTAGCTTTGACGCCAGCACCTCGATGGCGCCGCCGTCCGCCGGCAATGACAATGTTATAATGGAGACTCCTCCGGCCGCAATGTCGCTGGTGCTAGGGATTCACCGTCCATGCCGGGTAGCAGCCCCCGTCACGCCCGCCGCCGCATGTGCCGGCCCGTCGACATTAGCCGAGCTCAACGCCCTCACGGTAATTAACTAATGTGTACATCAAGTTAATATAATATATTAGTTTCGTCATCCTTGCCCTCTCTCTAACGCCATACACATGTTCTCGCAGGCGCTCTCAACGTCATGCACCTTCCTGATGAGAGTAAACGACGAACTCAAAGACGTCGCGAGGGGGTCCATCCTTCGGCCCCTGGATAAGAAGTGGCACACACGAGATTTGTTTCCTCCTAATCAACCGCATGGTGCCGATGACGATAGCCCGTTGAATCTGGCCTCACTGAAGGGTTGGGTACTGCTATGGCCGAAGACCCTAATTCGGATGAACACCTACTCGGGGTCGACGACAAGCAAAGACAAGCACCTTGCGGCGCTACAGGTCAGCGTCCCTCCACGACAGCTAGCGGCGCTACAGGTCAGCGTCCCTCCACGACAGCTAGCGGCGCCGGTGGTCATGGCCCCACCACAGCGGCCAGCTGCGCCGCAGTCGCGCCCCACCACAACGGCCACCGCACCGTGGTCAGCGCCCCACCACAACAGCGGCGCCAGAGGCCGAGGAATACGAACGTGAGGACTTCAAATGGGATATTCCTACGTCTTCACAAGTTGTCCATGAGGATGCGCCGGCCTCGAAATATGGGTGCTCCAAGAAGCTGTTCGATTCTCAAGAAACGGCTGAGGAGGAAAATCCTGAGGAGGTCGCCACCGCCACCGTTAAAAAGATGCTGAGCCCAAACACACTCCGTGCTACGGCCAATACGGCGATCGATGGTCCAGTACTACAACCCAAGAAGAGGAAGAGGCCAAATAAGAAGGACGCCAAAGACAAGGCGGCGGCCAAATCCAAGGACAAGGTCCCACTCCTTGACAAGTTGCCAAACAATTGGCGACCTCTCCATCACTTGGGTGAACCGATGCTGCCGGAGCATGTCATCAAGATACTCACCGCGGATATGGCGAGCTTGCATAACCAAGTCCTCTATTTGGAGAAGCAGCTTCTCAAATCAAAAGATCCTAGTTACCCTCTCTTCGTGGCGAAGGTGCCAACTGGCATGAACTTCGTCGAGAAGTACCCCGCGGACTTGTGCTTCCTCCGGTTCAATGACATCTTCAGCATCTTTCGCATCCAAATGCTCCACTTTACTGTGGTTCGCCTAGTTGCTCTTAGCTTGTCTTCCCATATCGTTAAGGAGGGGACGCCGACCATCGCGATAATGGACCCCTTCTATATGCGGGAGAGCATCATCTGCAACCCTGGGGATTGCCACCCGGCAGGTCGAGGATTTCATGCTGGCGAACATTAAGAAGGGCGCCATTCTCATCCCTTACTTCCCCGAGTAAGTAATCACTCGCTAGTCCCCATCACCATTCTATCATATATCTCCATTTGCATTTCCAAAGGTTAATCCGTGTGTTTTCCGCTGAGACAAGTTCGGCACCCTCATCGTCGTGCACCCGCAACACTCGCATGCAGTCTATCTCGACTCGGGTAGGGACAAGAAGAAAGACTACACCCACATCAGGGCCCTTCTCATGATGCTCTCACCGGCTTTGCCAACAAGGCAGGCCCCCTCAAAGTAGAGGAAATCCCGAGGAGGCTTGGTCTTAACCCACACAACCAATTTCCCGCCTCAGGCAGTCGAAGGAAGACAATGGGATGGACGCACGCCATCCTTCGATGCAGGAGTACATTAAGTACGCAGATGACATGTTGCTGCCAGAGAGTCTCTGAAACAGGTTTCGAAACATGGCGGATGCCCCCGATAGAGAGATTATAAAGAACCGGGGTCGCATCCAGCAGTTCATTTACACGATAATCCTGCAGGATGTCAACAATAGGTGGCGAGTTCTTCTACGGCTACGGTCTACCACCTAATGACGAGATAGAACTCCGCTTGGAGATGTCGCGTGATGAGAGGCCGTTCAACTCGCTTGAGGGCTGCCGTCCATTCCCCCTAGGCGTACAACCCGATCCTACGACGGGAACACTATTGCTAAAGCTTGAACGATATGTCCTTGAACTTCCGTATTGTAATAATTGCTATATATTCCCATAGAATCGACTTGTCGCCTTTATTTAGTTTGTATGGATGTGCATGTGAACATGTCTATAGTTTCATTTACTTTGCTATATATTTGAAGATTATGGCGTAGATACCTTAATAATTATTTGCATTTACTCGACCCCTACTTGCCTCGTATTTGGAGTTCGCCGAAGATTAGAATGTTAACCCAAGGTTTCCTCCGCAAGGTTCGTCCACGGAGGGTGAGTCAGGGCCTAAGATCAGGCCGAAAGGCGTAGTCAATGGACAACAGGTCAATATTCCTGTACTACCCCTTGTTGGTACGGAGGACGGAGGAGGCTAGGTTAGCCGAAAGATGGTTATAGGTTTAAGGACACAAGGTGACCCTGCTTTGTCAGGGGTAAGAAGGGGTAGAGAAAATGCCTCGAGCCGAGGTCCGAGTAGCGCTGCAGCGCTGAAGTATGAGCCCCATGGACTAGCGATTGCGTCACTCGTACACTCGGGGGTGGAGCCAGTGATCCTTGGTGCGATGGCCACAAGTATCAATCTATTGTGTATCCTACCTAGCCTCACTGACACCATCCCTGGATGTTAATATTTCGGCCGACAAAGTATGAGGCACGCTATTTAATTCATACTACTTGTCTTTTATTTGAGTTCGCACTTCTTAATTGCATTGGCCGATGATTAAAATGTTTGGTCACTTGCACTCCGGGGTGGGGCCAGTGAGGCTTGGTGTGATGGCCACAAATATCAATCTATTGTGCATCCTACCTAGCCTCACTGACCCCATCCATGTATGTTAATATTTATTTCGACCAACAAAGTATGAGGCACATGCTATTTAGTTCATACTACTTGTCTCTTATTTGAGTTGGCACTTGTTCATTGCATTGGTACTAACGTTTTACTTGTCTTGTGCATGGAGATGCCGATGACATATGTCGTGTACAAGGGGAGGGTTCCTGGAGTCTACGACGACTGGGAGGACTGTCGGAGACAGGTGCACCGCTTCAGCGGCAACAGCTACAAGGATACCCCACTAGGGTGGAGGCGGAAGGAAGATACGCCCGTTATCTAGCGAGAGATGAGGGACATGAGGAGGAACCGGATGAAGACCATGGCCTTCGTGATGATGGTCATCGTGACCATGTTGGTCATGTTCTATGTGATTGTAGTTTAGGTTAGGAGCTATATTGTGAGGTGTATGACGACACTTGTGACGACTATGTACCGAGACTTGTAACTTTGTGAAACTTCGTTGTTCGGTGTTGCATATGCACAGGTTTTGTATGAATCAACATTTCGAAACGTGACTTGCGTATTTGTGTATTGATACAGAAATGAGACTTGCTCTCTATGTGCTTCTCATATTGCATGTACTGCTCTATAAATATGAACTGTGTTGTAAATATATACTGCTGTATAAATATGCAAATATAAATTGTAATATGCTGGAAAAAGCGCAAAAATTGAATTTTCGAATATTACTGCCGGCGCACCTCAATGCCCTTCTGCCGGCGCACATGGCACGCGCCAGTGCTGGCAGCACTACTGCCGGCGCAGCGGCACGTGCGCCGGTGGAACAAGCCTTTTGCCGGCGAAGCTGGGCTGGTGCGCCGGCAGTAACTGACCTACCGCCGGCGCACATGGTGGTGCGCCGGCAATGACTAGTTATCACCGGCCCGTTCGCACCGGCGGGCTGAGGTGCGCCGGCAGTAGCCATATTAGGTGCGCCGGCAGTAGCTGTTTTCCTTGTAGTGCCTCCTCGTAGGCATGCTGCAGCTCCTACAGCACGAGGTTGCCAGGGTAGCGGCCCCGAGAATGGCGATGACTCACCCCTTCACCGCTGAGGTGGGCAACGAGTTGTGGTGGATCTCGAGATCCCATGACTTGCGAAAATAATCGGCCAAGCGGTGGCCTAGTGGTCTTCACGCGAAGTTACCAACCTGCCTGCTATCGGTCCTCTTCGATCAAGCCACCGAAGAGTTCTGGATTTCTCCTTCAGAGGGATACAAGGGCTGGTGCATATACCACTCCATGGTCCTCTAGATCGGATGAGGACCGGTCGTATGCGCCCGCAACATCATCCTTAGAGGCTTCAAGGGGGTGCAACACGAATCTTTGTTTTCTGTCGACATCATGGGGCATGTCCGTCTCAAGATCATCATGGTATTGACAAATGTGGAGAATGCCATGGAGGTTGTGGTTGGAGGACCGAGCAGTAATGGCGGAGGCGGAGTCTTTGCTGCAACGAAGACTTTGATTCATAGGTTGTTGTTCGGACATGGCTTGCGGGACAACATTCCCGTCCATACCAGACACGTGTTCATGTGAGCCTAGTGATAGGTGAATTTTTTTGTGTGGTAGACGACTTGCAGTAGTGGTTTCTGCAAGTTGGGGCCGCAGCATTTGAGGACTTCTTTGTTGGTGTTACTCCTGAGTACCATGTTCGTGATTTACATGGTGAAAATCCAAGGTCTCAACTTTATTGGTTGTGGCTGGCAATAGGCCAATAGCCTTGTTGAACGCATTATTTTAGAAACACCGTACTACTCCAGGGTGAAAACCTAAGATATTCGATCGGGCGATGACAATGCTGGTGCATTGTTTTTTTCTTGAAGGCGTGGCTTTTGGAGAACCACTTTTTTAGTATGGGGGTTGTCTTTGGTGGCCGTTAGATTGCTGCTGCGGGTGATTGATCACCATGGCAAAGTCTTTTTATTTTTATTATTTCTATTATTCTTTTCGGCTATGTGTATCCCTGATGTTTTTAAACATCATATTGGTACGGATGCTAGGTGTAATTGATACATGCGTGATATTAATAGGCTTCCTTTGTCCAAAAAAGGCTTGTACATATATACCCCAAGATGGTCCTCACAAAATATAAACCCAAACAATCGATCGGCATGCCAGGTCTTCCTTCTTACATGATAGTGCGGTCACATGGACTTTGATTTCATTTGCAAGTTGGCTACCATAAGTAATAGAGCACCGCGCGTCACGATCTCTTCTTGGATTGCATAATTAAGTCAGAGCTCGGCGGCAAACACGCTTAAGCTTTCATATTCAAATAGCAACTGGCATTATTAATCTGATACTCGTTAGCTGTTCGTTGTGCCCAAGGTCCCCAGATCTATTTCATCAACACATCGTGATCAATGTCAGGGACGGATCCAAGGTCCCCCCTGACGATCTACTTTTTCTGTGATAGCGATTAGCAATCGATAAATTTCAGACGTTCCTAGCAGCATGTGAAGAACCAAGCCCATCAGCCCATCTATGAACAGGAAGCCCAGCATGGAAGACAAACGGCTTCGAGAGAGACAGCGACCAGTATGCCACCAGCGGCACACGCACGGCGATTTTGACACAAATAACTCATTGCTCAAACAATCGCACCAAATAAATCTGGGCGAAACTATTTTACTGAAGTAACCCTTATGTGTGGTGTCTTTGCGACCGGCGCCACAGTTCTCTTTGTGGCGTCCGAGCGAGGGGCATCACACATCCTAGCCGTGTGGCGCGCGTGGTCGACGTGGCAGGGTGTGTGGTGTTGTTCGCTCGGGCTCAACACATTAAAATGTGTGGCCCCGCTTGCAAAACCGTCACACACCCACTTATGTGTGACGCCCCAGCAGCCCGAGCCCGACCTGTTCCTCTTTCTTGTCCCCTTCTCCACCCTTACTCACCCGAGCCCGGCGGTTCCTCTCTCTCCCCAACCAGATCCCTACCAAAATTATTTGTATTTCTCCAGATCTGTTCGTGCATTTCGTTCCCAACCCGTTCCTTAAGGTAATCTCCTACGATCCCATTCATTTCATCCAATATATAATTGCATGGATTTTGTTGGATTTGAACATGAAACCCCAAATGTGAAATTTGAGACTTGGTTGTTGATATTCATGGATTTGGTTTAGGGAATAGACATGATATCCTACATGTGAAACCCTAGTTGTGATGATTTATTTTCCAACCATAGTTTTCATGTATGTATGATGTATTATATGTATGGTGATATATATGGTGATATGTATGGTGATAGAAATGCATCATATTTGCTTAGAAATACCTCCTATTTGCTTACAAATGCTTCATATGTGCTTACCAATGCCTCATATTTGGTTAGAAAATCATAATCTAGAATATGTATCATGCATATGTATGGTGATAGTATGATATTAATTATTGTGTGTATTTGTCAAGAAAAAGTAGGATGGTGTGGCTTCTCGTAATGACTATGACATTGAACATCGGGCTTATCATCAGGCGGAGCTAGGGAAGGTACTAATTTTTTTTTATTGTTAACACTACTTCCCCTTCTTTTATTCCATTGGATATGGCATAATACTATATGTTCTATATGTGCTTGTAGGTTCCCGAGCATTTGAAGATTCATTTTCACGGGGCAACAACTGACATGCCTTATGATGATGGTACACAGAGCACATTGAGACTCTTGGTCTCCTTCCGTTCATCTCGCTTGTGAGTCGGTCGACGCCGAACTTCAAAGCCGCGGCAATCACTACACTTGTCGACAGATGGAGGCTCGATACACACATATTCCTCTTGAGGGGCGACAAGATGACCCCGACTCTTCAGGATGTTTCCATGATCTTTGGACTTCCTATCAAGGGCGAGCCACTGTACATTGGAGGCAATTAGGTTCCGATGGGTGGTACCAGATGGAGACGCTTATTGACAGGGCTCATGTAGGGCTCATGTAGACAAGTCCAAGAGAGTTCCCCCAGGCACAAGTTACAAGTGGATTGTGCAAAAATTTGCGGAATGCCCGGCTTAGGCAGACGGGTACACTATGAAGGTGTACACCAAAGTGTACTTGTGGTATGTGATCATGTGAAATGCATACATGAACTTTATCTTTTATCATATTGGATTCCAACATATTTACAACATATACGATGATAATACCATGTTATACATTGATTTATGGGGATTTACCAATAATCCTCTTCATTTGGGTATAACTCTATAGAACATGAATTTTCTGTTTTGTGTATTTTTCACTTTCAAAGACCTATACATAGTCAAATTGACACGAGATTTTTGGAGCATCATTTTTTCATCGGAAGAAGCAACCTGGAACCTGGAAGCCCACCTGCAGGGCCTTGTGGTCCAAAAGAGACCAGGTGGCGCGCCCAGCAATGTAGGGTGCACCACCTGCCCTCTTTCGACCGTCGATTGCCCAAATCGATTGATTCTTTCGCCCACCGACATATTTTGACCTAAAAATCACTATATATATGGCCCAGAGAGTTCTCGGGAGGAGAATGCAGTAGAAAGACCGAAATACCAAAACAGAGGTTGCAACAGTGAAGATTGGAGGGGAAACTCCGTCGAAGGCTCCGCAGAAGGGATCTCCACCTTCTCCAACGTCTTCACCGCCATCACCATGATCAAGAGGGAGTAGTCCACCTCAGGACTATGGGTTTGTGTTAGTATTTTGATCTATTTCTCTCATGTTTTTCATTGTTCTTAGTGCCATATGAGCTGCCCAACATGATTGTATTCATATTTGTAATTCCTATGTGGTGGATCCTTATTCTATGATAGTGTGCTATGAGATCTGATCATATTGTGTGCAACATGTATGGATAAATGCATATAATGTACGTGATGAGGACATACCTACCAAACTACTACCTCCATCATTGAAAGATAAAAACGATGTTGCTGTGAAGCTCAAGTCCAATGAAGTTAGGATTGGACCCATTACAAGGGCTCGTGCGAAGCTACTTAAACAACAGGTGAATTCGCTCTTGAATGATACTATGATCGATGAGAACTTTATACTACCTAAGTCTTTCCACTCATGTATGATCAGGTATGAAGATGGAGCAAGCGTCGTACGAGGAGGAGAGGAGCAACTAGACATGGTGCAGGACGTGAAGACATTCCATGGACGCGTGAGGGAGGAGAGGGAGGCATGCGCGAAAGGAGACGACGTCACTAGCAGCGCCGGCTGCCACACCAGACGGTCCGGCGCCACGCCCGACATCACCGACTGCCACACCGAACGACCTGGTCTACGCCGACCGTACATCGGTGCCAACCGGACCCAGTCCAGGGATTCTAGCGCATCCACCCGGTGGCCGCTCGGCATCTCGCCCGATCGCTGCCGGCTGACCCGGTGCTAGGCCCGGTCCACCGGACCATACACCGGCCGAGTCTGAAACAAGTTCGACCGAACCTATTCCAGGTCGGTTTGTATCCCCTAGTTTCAACCCTTGGTCGTCCTGGACTCCTATATAAGCCCCAGGGACGCCTCCAAATTAGGTTTAGACCACGTTTAAGATAATACCTAGTTCATAGTTGTTTGCTAAGCAAAACTATTGATACCAACACTCTCCAATTCGTTTCGATCCGAGTTTTATGCTATTGAAAGTTTGTGTGATCTGATGTTCCATTGGGGATTAGAAGATTGCAATTTACCACTGCGTGGTCGGCGGCTACGTGTGCAAGTGTGTGGAGTTGCGAATATCTTGCAGGGTTGAGAGCTGTTGCATTGGCGACAGGAATCAATCGAGGGACTTCGTCAGCGTCACTCAAGTTATCTCCACTTCATCAGTGTGTATCTCTGCTATGTTCATCGCGTGTTCATCACCATCCACCTCGCTTACTGAGAAGATCGGAGAACCCCTTATCATCTTGGTATCAGATTTCCCTCGGTAAGCCATCCACAATCCACCCCATAGTTGAGTTGTGAGTGTTTCCTATCCAGAAAAAGCCAAAAATATTAGGGTTAGGGTTTGCCATAGCTTTAGATTGCATCAATTTTGAGTTTTAGTTTCTTTTCGTAGTCTTGTTTTGCGTATCTTTTTCTTCCATCTAGTATTTACTCTAGGGTACGGTTTGTGTTTCTACATCATCTAGTTGTCAGTTTTTGTTGCTCCGTGTCCACATAGCGTACAGTTTGATTATTCCCAACCATAGACACATCCTTTCAATATACATGACTAGGAACTTTCCCAAAAGAGACTAGTTTTACCTTTCGACTGGTTGCTCATTAGGGTTTTAGTGCTTTGCAATTTCTGTTGGCCGTGTTACAAGGAGTTGCGTCATAAAATAAAATAAAAAATAAAGTAGAAAAGAAGCAAAAGAAGCTACATTGTTGGGTGTGTTATAAAAAGAAAGAGAGAAAAAAGAGTGAAGACAAAAGTGAAGTGCTAGCAAGAATCAAGTGAAGGCCTAAGTTTCCTTTTCTGCACCCGTAGTTGAGCAATCTTGTGCCTGTTTCATTGAGCTTTGCTAGTGTCTCTCGAGTGCATTGCAACCCTGTTCATCCATATAGTTGCATTGCCACATTTATCGCCTTGTGTGAGTATCATTGGTTGTCTACGGTCAGCGCTAGAGCTTGTTATTGGTGCAAATAGGTAGCCTACCTATAGCCCCACATATATCCTGCTTTGTCGTGTGATTGTTCTTATACCCTTGATATTCACTTCGCTACATCCGTGCACTAGTTCGTCAATCCAAGTTGGTAAGCATACTAATTCACTTTGGAGCGGTAAGATTTACCTTTTCTTATCAGTTTTGAGTGAGATATATTCTTGATTTAGTGCACTAATCTACTAACCATGTCTTCTAGTGATGCTAAACTTGTTAACCAGAAACAGAAGGATGGAGCTGATATTGTTTCTTGGAGGGAGTATGAAGCTCTTCGTAATGAGATGCGACGTGAATTCCGCGAACAGGACGAAGGACTTACTGATGACATTCAGAAGGTCACCAAGAAGCTTGACACTACTAATGAGACCGTCAATACAATTCAAGAACAAGTGACGGATATTCAGCGCTCTCTTCAAGCGTTGCAGTTAGCTGTTGAGAAAACTTCGACTCCAACAACAACAACAAATATGAAGAAGGGGACAAAGTGTTCATGGAGATTTTGAAGAACAACCCATTGTTGGGTTGGTCGTGGTTTTGGATGTGGTAACGACAGTTTAAGGCTTGTCGAACTCGGAGCTCGCGTGTCCTTGATACGTCTCAAACGTATCTCT
This sequence comes from Lolium multiflorum, assembly GCA_030979885.1. Taxonomy (NCBI): domain Eukaryota; kingdom Viridiplantae; phylum Streptophyta; class Magnoliopsida; order Poales; family Poaceae; genus Lolium; species Lolium multiflorum. The sequence continues at coordinate 16,127 of JAUUTY010001631.1, forward strand.
AATTTCTTATGTTCCATGCTACTTTTATGACAATATTTGAATGTTTTATACATACTTTACATCATTATTATACATTTTCCTAGCACTAACCTATTAACAAGATGCCGAAGCACCAGTTCCTGTTTTCTGTTTTTGGTTTCAGAAATCCCAGTAAGGAAATATTCCTCGCACTGGACGAAATCAACGCCAGTATCCTATTTCTTACACGAAGCTTCCAGAAGACCCATCAAGAGATAACGAGTACAAGGATACGTCTCCACGTATCGATAATTTCTTATGTTCCATGCTACATTATCGATGATATCTACATGTTTTATGCACATTCTATGCCGTATTTACGCATTTTCTCGGAACTAACCTATTAACAAGATGTCAAAGCGCCAGTTGTCTTCTGCTGCTTTTGGTTTCAGAAATCCTAGTAACGAAATATTCGCAATTGACGAAATCAACGCCCAGGGTCCTATTTTGCACGAGCTTCCAGAAGACCAAAGAGGGAAGGAAGTGGGCCACGAGGCGCCGCCACATCTAGGGCGGCGCGCCCAGCTCCCGACGCACGACTGGTGTGTGGGGCCCCTGTGTTCCCTGCCCTTCCGCCTACTTAAAGCCTCCGTCGCAAACCCCGGGGCATCGAGAGTCAATGCATACGAAACCTTCCGCAGACGCGCGCCCGCGCTCGCGGAATCGCATCTCGGGGACTGGAGCCCGCCTCGGCACCCTGCTTCTGAGAGGGAATCATCTCCCGAGGACTCTTCATCGCCAAGGATTACCTCCGAGGATGAGTGAGTAGTTCACCGGACTATGTGGGTCCACAGCGTAGCTAGATGGTCGCCTCTCCTAATTGTGCTTCATTGTTGGATCTTGTGAGTTGCTGTCTAACATGATCAAGATCATCTATCTCGTAATACTATATGTTGTGTTTGCTGATCCGATGGATAGAGAATACTATGTTATGGTGATTATCAATCTATTACCCATGTTGTTTATGATCTTGCATGCTCTCCATTATTAGTAGAGGCTCTGTGGCCAAGTTTTTACTCTAAACTCCAAGAGGGAGTATTTATGCTCGATAGTGGGTTCATGCCTCTATTGAATCTGGGACACAGTGACAAAAAGTTCTAAGGTTGTGTTGTGTTGTTGCCACTAGGGATAAAACATTGATTCTATGTCTAAGGATGTAGTTGTTGATTACATTACGCAAAGCATACTTAATGCAATTGTCTCGTTGCTTGCAACTTAATACTGGAAGGGGTTCGGATGATAACCTTTGAAGGTGGACTTTTTAGGCATAGATGCGCTGGATGGCGGTCTATGTACTTTGTCGAATGCCCAATTAAATATCACTATATTTATCATATCATGTATATGCATTGTTATGCCCTTTTCTATTTGTCAATTGCCCGAATCGTAATTTGTTCACCCAACATGCTTTTATCTTATGGAGAGACACCTCTAGGTGAACTGTGGACCTCGGTCCTATTCTTTACATCGCATACACTCTACTGCAATATTGTTCTTTACCGTTTTCTTCGCAAACAATCATCTTCCACACAATACTGCTAATCCTTTGTTACAACAAGCCGGTGAGATTGACACCCTCAACGCTGGGGCAAAGTACTTTGGTTGTGTTGTGCAGTTTCCACGTTGGCGCCGGAATCCCCTGGTGTTGCGCCGCATCAGATTTCGCCACCATCAACCTTCAACGTGCTTCTGGGCTCCTCCTGGTTCGATAAACCTTGGTTTCTTTCTGAGGGAAAACTTGCCACTGTGCGCATCATACCTTCCTCTTGGGGTTCCCAACGGATGTGTACATCTACGCGCATCAGGCCACGAGGTGGCCAGACCACAAGGCGGCGCGGCCTGGCCCCTGGCCGCGCAGCCCTATGGTGTGGGCCCCTCGTGACGCCCCTTGACCTACCCTTCCGCCTACATATAGCCTTCGTCGCGAATACCCCTGGGTATCGAGAGCCAATGATACGTGAAACCTTCCGTAGACGCCGTCACGCCAATCCCATATCTGGGGATTCAGAGGATCGCTCCCAAGACCCCGCTCGAGAGGGAATCATCACCTGAGGGGCTCTACATCATCATGCCCTCCCGCCTCCGTATTGATGCGTGAGTAGTTCATCCTTGGACTATGGGTCCAGCGTAGCTAGATGGTTGTCTTCTCCTCGCATGTGCTATCATTGTTTAGATCTTGTGAGCAGCCTAACATGATCAAGATCATCTATTTGTAATGCTACATGTTGTGTTTGGTGGGATCCGATGAATCAGAATACTATGTCAAGTTGATTATCAATCTATCATATATGTGTTGTTTATGTTTTGCATGCTCTCCGTTGCTAGTAGAGGCTCTGGCCAAGTTGATACTTGTAACTCCAAGAGGGAGTATTTATGCTCGATAGTGGGTTCATGCCTCCATTGAATCTGGGATCGTGACCGTAGGTTCTAAGGTTGTGGATGTGTTGTTGCTACTAGGGATAAAACATCGATGCTTTGTCTAAGGATATTTGTGTTGATTACATTACACTCCATACTTAATGCAATTATCTGTTGTTCGCAACTTAATACTGGAAGGGGTTCGGATGATAACCCGAAGGGGATTATTTAGGCATAGATGCATGCCGGATAGCGGCTCATGTACTTTGTCGTAATGCCCCGATTAAATCACATAATAATCATCGTTGATTTGTATTGAATCTTGATTTGTCAATTGCCCACATGTAATTTGTTCATCCAACATGTTAGTTATCTTATTGGAGAGACACCAGTAGTAACTGTGGACCCGGTCCATTCTTTTACATCTGAATACATTCTCCTGTTTTTGTTCTCTACCGTTCTTTGCAAACAAACACCATCTTCCACTGGATACACGCTAATCCTTTGTTTTCAGCAAGCCTGTGAGATTGACAACCCCACCGTTACGTTAGCAAGTATCTTGATTGTGTTGTGCAGGTTCCACGCTGGCGCCGGTTTCACCGGTGTTGCGCCGCACTACACTCCTCCACCAACACAACCTTCACGTGCTTCTTGGCTCCTACCGGTTCGATAACCTTGGTTTCATACTCAGGAAACTTGCTTCTGTACGCATCATACCTTCCACTTGGGGTTCCCAACGGACGTGTGCATCTACGCGTATCAAGCTAAATTTCCGGCGCCGTTGCCGAGACTGAGACACGCTGCAAGTGGAGTCTCCACATCCAATCTCTTTACTTTGTTTTTGTCTTTCTTTATTTTTTTTATTTACTGCCTTGTTTGCTTCATATTAAAAACACAAAAATATTAGTTACTTTACTTTCTGTATTTGTTTGCTTCCTTTATATCAAAAACACAAAAATTAGTTACCTTGTATTTAGTTTACTTTTGTTATCATGTCTAGCCTCGTAATTGTTACTTCTTCACGTGAGGAATTAGTCTACTTAAACAAGGAGATGAGGAGAGTTTTAAAGATGCTTGGTCTAGAATTTTTGATGCTTATCGTAAAGCTGAACCTCAAATGACTCTAAGTTTGCTCCTTATTAATTTTTTATTTTGGGCTTATGATTCGCTATAGATACGCCTTAGATGCTATAGTGGGAGGAGATTTCCTTCATTGCAACGGTGATCAAGCTTTTAATGCCATAAAAAATTGGTTGCATCACATAGTTCAGCTAATAACTTTGATTCAGCCTTATTAGCATTTATAATAGATTAAACACCCTTGAGATAAGTGCATCTTGCTTGAAAGAAAATTATAGTTATGTTCGTAACCGTCTTGATGAAGTTTTAGTGAACTCTGAACCCTCAATGTGGAATCCTACTATTAAAGTTATTATTGGTGGTGAAACTTTTCATGCCCGTTGTGATATTATGTCTGAATTTTGTCTTATGCCCGAGA
>JAUUTY010001632.1:0-20000 GCA_030979885.1 Lolium multiflorum
GATCAATTTGAGTTTGAACCATTTGAAAATGTTTAACAAGTATCTTAACATCATTGGAGGTTCTCTCCACAATACCATGCAATTCACTAATAGCTCGGGAATTTTCCATTAAATGATTCTCTACTCTCATATTAAAGTTTTCTTGCTTAACAATATAATTATCAAATTCATCTAAGCATTGAGCAGGAGATTTTGAATACGGAATATCTTCCCTAGTAAAGTGTTGAAGCGAGTGTACCTCAATCATGGATGAAGGGGGAATTGTCTCACATATATCTTCTATAGGAGGTAAATTCTTCACATCTTCAGGTTTAATACCCTTCTCCTTAAGAGACTTCTTGGCTTCCCTCATATCTTCATCATTCAATTTAATCATACCCCTCTTCTTCACTATCGGTGTCGGGGTTGGTTCAGGTGTAGACCAATCATCATGATTCCGGCCTATTTTAGCCAATAATTCTTCAGCTTCGTCTGGAGTTCTTTTCCTGAAAACACAACCAGCACAACTATCCAGGTATGCCCTAGACTCAATAGTTAGTCCACTATAAAATATATCAAGTAAATCATGCTTTTCTAAATCATGGTCAGGCTGAGCTCTAATAAGAGAACAAAATCTAGCCCAAGCCTCAGGCAATTTCTCTCCATCTTCCTGGTCAAAATTATAAATTCTCTGCAAAGCAGCATGTTGAGCACTAGCAGGAAAGTATTTTCGAAAGAAAACATCACGCAAGTCAGTTGGACTTTTAATAGAACCAGGAGGCAAATTATTATACCAAGTTTTAGCATCATCCTTTAATGAGAAAGGAAAAATTTTAGCGACAAAATAAGTACGCATCTTGACATCATCAGAAAACACGCCACTAAGAGTGGATAACTCAGTCAGGTGTTCAACATCACTTTCTTTTTCAGTACCACAAAAGGGTGTTTTCTCAACAATAGCTATATGAGATAGATCAAGAGAAAAATCATAATCTTTATCCCTAATGTTTATAGGAGATGTGGCAAATTTAGGATCAGGAGATGGTTTATATCTAACAGCATGTTCTGCAAGCAACTTTTTAATTTTTCTTGCATCAGTAGTAGCATTGCATTTTTCAATAAAATCATCATCAAGCTCTACATAATCTTCATCAGGATCATCACTAGAATAATCAAGTTCAGGTGATTTAACAGGTGTAGTAGCATTAGGAGTTTCAGTATTTTCAATTTGTCTAGACTTAGCAATTGTAGCATCTAGAAAAGATCCCAATGAACCACTATCATCAAGCACAGCAGAAACATTATCAATATTATGAGAATTTTCAGATTCAGCAGAAGTACCAGCACGTGAAGCATGTGGCGGTGAAACAAGTTTATCAATCACAGATGGTGAATCAAGAGCAGCAGAGGTACTCAGAGTTGTACCTTTTCTTGTAGTGGATGGTAATATGGCGATCTTAGTATCGCGAGGTTTACCCATAATGGAGAATTTGCAGCGAACAATATCAATCCAAGTGAACTTCCAAATAAAGCTATGCTCCCCGGCAACGGCGCCAGAAAATAGTCTTGATGACCCACAAGTATAGGGGATCGCAACAGTCTTCGAGGGAAGTATTACCCAATTTATTGATTCGACACAAGGGGAGACAAAGAATACTTGTAAGCCTTAACAGCGGAGTTGTCAATTCAGCTGCACCTGGAAACAGACTTGCTCGCAAGAGTTTATCAGTAGTAACATTTTATGGCAAATAGTGAAATAACAGCGGTGAAATAAAGACAGCAGTAGTGATTATAGTAAACAGCAGGATTAAAATACTGTAGGCACAGGGACGGATTTAACGGGCGTTGCATGGATGAGAGAAACTCATATAACATCAAAGCATGGGCATTTGCAGATAATAATAAAACGGTATCCAAGTACTAATCAATCAATAGGCATGTGTTCCATATATAGTCGTACGTGCTCGCAATGAGAAACTTGCACAACATCTTTTGTCCTACCAGCCGGTGGCAGCCGGGCCTCTAGGGAAACTACTGGATATTAAGGTACTCCTTTTAATAGAGTACCGGAGCAAAGCATTAACACTCCGTGAACACATGTGATCCTCACATCACTACCATCCCCTCCGGTTGTCCCGATTCTTGTCACTTCGGGGCCATTGGTTCCGGACAGCGACATGTGTATACAACTTGCAGGTAAGATCATAAACAACGAATATCTTCATGAATCAATAACATGTTCAGATCTGAGATCATGGCACTCGGGCCCTAGTGACAAGCATTAAGCATAACAAGTTGCAACAATATCATAAAAGTGACATCTACGGATACTAGGCACTATGCCCTAACAATCTTATGACTATTACATGACCAATCTCATCCAATCCCTACCATCCCCTTCAGCCTACAGCGGGGGAATTACTCACACATGGATGGGGAAACATGGCTGGTCGATGGAGAGGCGTTGGCGGTGATGGCGGTGAAGATCTCCTCCAATTCCCCGTCCCGGCGGAGTGCCAGAACGGAGACTTCACTACAAGAAAAGTTGCCATGGCCGACGAAGTTGAAGTCGCGCCGTGGTTGCTGGTGTACCATGGCCGACGATTTTGGTCCCTCCGTGGTGCATGTCAAAACTTTTTTTCTCGTTTTTGAGGCCACCTAGCCCGACGAAAGCGGCCAAAACGTGGCGTATGGTGGCCCGGGACGTGGTGCATCTCGAAATCTCGGGTTCGCCGGCCGAGTCAACGCAAATCCGCACCGCCGAGGGATGTAGGGCCCAGATGGCAGCCTCTCTGGCATTGTTTTTTCTACATCGCGCCATCTCGTTCAACGAGCCGTTTACGATGCAGGATCATGGGTCCCGCATGTCATCCTCTATGAACCAAAATTCTTTCTATTCTTGGATTTTTTTGACCCCCTGATTTCTGGCTACTTCCTTTTTCTTTTGATCCCTTGCCGCCTTGGAAACGTTGAGACCGCTGCTGCTAAATGGGCATGTCATCCTCTATGTGCAATCAACTTTCTTTTCTTGGAGTTTTTTGGCACCTCAAATTTGGTCACTTGCCTTTTTCTTTCGATCCCTGCCGCCTCTCAAACGGTGATACCGCTGCTAATGGGACCCGCATGTCATCCTCTATGTACTATAAAACTTTCTTTTCATGGATTATTTTGGCACCTCAAATTTGGTCACTTGCCTTTTCTTTCGATCCCGCCGCCTCTCAAACGGTGATACCGCTAAATGGACCCGCATGTCATCCTCTATGTACTATAAAACTTTCTTTTCTTGAATTATTTTTGGCTCCTCATATTTTTTCACTTGCCTTTTTCTTTCGATCCCCTGCCGCCTCTCAAACGGTGATACCGCTGCTGCTAAATGGGACCCGCATGTCATCCTCTATGTACTATAAAACTTTCTTTTCTTGAATTATTTTTGGCACCTCATATTTGGTCACTTGCCTTTTTCTTTCGATCACCTGCTGCCTCTCAAACGGTGATACCGCTGCTGCTAAATGGGACCCGCATGTCATCCTCTATGTACTATAAAACTTTCTTTTCTTGGATTTTTTGGCACCTCATATTTGGTCACTTGACTTTTTCTTTCGATCCCTGCTGCCTCTCAAACGGTGATACCGGGGCTCATGGGACCCGCATGTCATCCCTCTATGTACTATAAAACTTTCTTTTCTTGAATTATTTTTGGCTCCTCATATTTTTTCACTTGCCTTTTTCTTTCGATCTCATGCCACGTTTGAAACGTTGAGGAACCTGCAGGCTCATGGGACCCGCATGTCATCCTCTATGTACTATAAAAGTTCTTTTTCTTGGTTTTTTTCACCATCTGATTTTTGGCAATTTCTTTTTTTCTTTTGATCCCCGCCACCTCTCAAACGTGATTAATTTCACTTGCTGATCTAAAAATGGGACCCGCATGTCATCCTCTATGTACTATAAAAGTATAAAACCTTTCTTATGTGGGGGATATTTTCCTTTTTTTCTTTCGATCTCATGCCACGTTTGAAACGTTGAGGAACCTGCTGGCTCATGGGACCCGCATGTCATCCTCTATGTGCTATAAAAGTTTCCTTTGTTGGATTTTTTTCACCCTCTGATTTTTGGCTTGCCTTTTTCTTTTGATCCCCTGCCCCCTTTGAAACGTTGAGTAAGCTGTTGGCTCAAGGGACCCGCATGTCATCCTCTATGTCCATCAACTTTCCTTTCTTGGATTTTTTTCACCCCCTAATTACTAGCTACTTTCTTTTTCTTTTGATCTCAAGCCGCATTACAAACATTGAGACCGCTGCTGCAAAATGGGACCCACATGTCATCCTCTATGTACAATAAAGTTTCTTTTCTTGGATTATCTTTTGCTCCTGATATTTTGTCACTTGCCTTTTTCTTTCGATCTCATGCCGCCTTTGAAACGTTGAGTAAGCTGCTGGCTCATGGGTCCCGCATGTCATCCTCTACGAACAATAAAAGTTTCCTTTCTTGGAGTTATTTTTGACCCCTAATTTCTGGCTATTTGCCTTTTTCTTTGGATCTCCTGCCCCTTTGAAACGATGAGGACGCTGTTGGCAGGTCGGTCCCACAAGTCATCCTCTATGAACAATAAAAGTTTCCTTTGATGGATTTTTTTGAACCCCTAATTAATTTCTGGATATTTCCTTTTTTTTCTTTGATCCCCTGCCGCCTTGGAATCGTTGAGGATGCTGCTGCCTCATGGGTCCCGCATGTCATCCTCTCAGAACGGTAAATGTTTCTTTTCTTGGATATTGTTTACCAAATGATTTTTGGCTTATTTTTTCTTTCGATCTCCTGCCGCCTTTAAAACGTTGAGGACGCTGCTGGCTCACGGGTCCCACATGTCAGCCTCTATGAACAATAAGCGCTGAGGACGCTGCTGCCTCATGGGTCCCGCATGTCATCCTCTCAGAACGAAAATGTTTCTTTTCTTGGATTTTTTACCAACAGATTTTTGGTTTATTTTTTCTTTCCATCCCCTGCCGCCTTTAAAACGACGCTGCTGGCTCATGGGTCCACGATGTCAGCCTCCCCGTACAAGAAACATGTGATATCTTGATTATTTTGCAGACAATAAACAGTGTATTGCGCTCTGAGCTATTGCAAACGGATAAATTAAATCTTTATTTTTACAACATATATCTTGAATCTCCTTGTTTTTTGTTTTGGCGAAGCATAGGACTTTCCTGTTTTTTTTTTTTGAGAAAAATCCGAACTATCATGTTCTGGAGTGGGCTGAAATTGTACGTGTCAAAAGGCCCAGAAGGATAGTTCGAAGGCCCAGATGTCTAGATGCAGCCCAATTGAAATCTTTCTTTTCTTGGATTTTTTTCACCCCCTGATTTCTGGCTACTTCATTTTTCTTTTGGTCCTGTGCCGCCTTGGAAACGTTGACCGCTGCAAAATGGGACCCGCATGTCATCCTCTATGTACAATAAAGTTTCTTTTCTTGGATTATTTTTGGCTCCTGATATTTGGTCACTTGCCTTTTTCTTTCGATCTCATGCCACGTTTGAAACGTTGAGGAATCTGCTGGCTCATGGGACCCGCATGTCATCCTCTATGTACAATAAAAGTTTGATTTCTTGGATTTTTTTTCACCCTCTGATTTTTGGCTATTTCCTTTTTCTTTTGATCCCCTGCCGCCTTTGAAACGTCCAGTAAGCTGCTGGCTCATAGGTCCCACATGTCAGCCTGTATGAACGATAAAGCTTTCCTTTCTTGGAGTTTTTTTGACCCCCTAATTTCTGGCTACTTTCTTTTTCTTTTGATCTCAAGCCGCATTTGAAACGTTGGGACCGCTGCTGCAAAATGGGACCCGCATGTCATCCTCTATGTACAATAAAGTTTCTTTTCTTGGATTATTTTTGGCTCCTGATATTTGGTCACTTGCCTTTTTCCTTCGATCCCATGCCACGTTTGAAACGTTGAGGAACCTGCTGGCTCATGGGACCCGCATGTCATCCTCTATGTACTACAAAAGTTTATTTTCTTGGGTTTTTTTTCACTCTCTGATTTTTGGCTATTTCCTTTTTCTTTTGATCCCCTGCCGCCTTGGAAACGTTGAGTAAGCTGCAAACTCGTGGGACCCGCATGTCATCCTCTATGTACAATCAATTTTCTTTTCTTGGAGTTTTTTTACCCCCTAATTTCTGGCTACTTTCTTTTTCTTTTGATCTCAAACCGCATTTGAAACGTTGGGACAGCATGTCATCCTCTATGTACAATAAAAGTTTCTTTTTTTGGATTATTTTTCACCCTCTGATTTTTGGTCACTTGCCTTTTTCTTTCGATCTCATGCCGCCCTTGAAAACGTTGAGGAACCTGCTGGCCCATGGGACCCACATGTCATCCTCTATGTACTATAAAAGTTTCTTTTCTTTGATTTTTTTCACCCTCTGATCTTTGGCTATTTCCTTTTTCTTTTCATCCCCTGCCGCCTTGGAAACGTTAGTAAGCTGCTGACTGGTGGGACCCGCATGTCATCCTCTATGTACAATCAAGTCTCTTTTCTTGGATTTTTTTACCCCCTTATTTTTGGTCACTTGCCTTTTTCTTTCGATCTCATGCAGCCTCTGAAACGTTGAGAAGCTGCTGGCTCATGGGACCCACATGTCATCCTCGATACTATAAAAGTTTCTTTTCTTGGATTTTTTCACCCTCTTATTTTTGGCTGTTTCCTTTTTCTTTTGATCCCCTGCCGCCTTGGAAACATTGATTAAGCTGCTGACACAAGGGGCCCGCATGTCATCCTCTATGTACAATCAACTTGCAAGATCTTGGGGCGGAAGAGCTTGTATAAGTGGGACCCATATGTCATCCTCTATGTACAATAAAAGTTTCTTTTTCTTGGATTATTTTTTGCTCCTGGTATTTGGTCTCTTTCCTTTTTCTTTCGATCTCATGCCGCCTCTGAAACGTTGAGTAAGGTGCTGGGTCATGGGACCCGCATGCCATCCTCTATGTACAATCAACTTTTTTTTCTGGGAGTTTTTTTTACCCCTAATTTCTGGCTACTCTTTTTCTTTTGATCTCAAGCCGCATTTGAAACGTTGACACCGCTGCTGCAAAATGGGACCCGCATGTCATCTTTTATGTACAATAAAGTTTCTTTTCTTGGATTATTTTTTGCTCCTGATATTTGGTCACTTGTCTTTTTCTTTCGATCTCATGCCCCCTTTGAAACGTTGAGGAAGCTGCTAGCGCATGGGTCCCGCATGTCATACTCTATGAACAATAAAAGTTTCCTTCCTTGGAGTTATTGTTTACCGCTAATTTCTGGCTACTTCCTTTTTTCTTTTGATCCCCTGCCGCCTTGGAAACGTTGAGTAAGCTGCTGACACAAGGGGCCCGCATGTCATCCTCTATGTACAATCAACTTGCAAGATCTTGGAGCGAAAGAGCTTGTATAAGTGGGACCCATATGTCATCATCTATGTACAATAAAAGTTTCTTTTCTTGGATTATTTTTTGCTCCTGATATTTGGTCACTTTCCTTTTTCTTTCTATCTCATGCCGCCACTGAAACGTTGAGTAAGGTGCTGGCTCATGGGACTGTACAATAAAGTTTCATTTCTTAGATTTTTTTTACCCACTGATTTTTGCTAACTTGCCTTTTTCTTTTCGATCATATGCCGCCTTTGAAATTGAGGTCGCCGCTGGCTCATGGGTCCCACAAGTCAGCCTCTATGAACAATAAACCTTTCCTTTGTTGTATTTTTTTTACCCCTAATTTCTGGCTATTTGCCTTTTTCTTTTGATCCCCTGCGGCCTTTGAAACGATGAGGACGCTGCTGGCAGGTCGGTCCCACATGTCATCCTCTATGAAGAATATAAGTTTCCTTTTTGGATTTATTTTTGACCCCTAATTTCTGGCTATTTGCCTTTTTCTTCTGATCCCTACCGACTTCGAAATGATGAGGATGCAGCTGGCAGATCGGTCCCACATGTCAGCCTCTATGAACAATAAATGTTTCCTTTGTAGGATTTATTTTTTACCCCTATTTTCGGGCTACTTGCCTTTTTCTTTGAAACGTTGAGGACGGTACTGTCTCATGGGTCCCACATGGCATCCTCTCTGAACGATAAACCTTCATTTCTTGTTAACGACAGGTTTATCAGTATTATTTTCGCAGACTAATACAAGCTCTTTGGCTCCAAGATCTTGCAAGTTGATAGATTAAATCAAGGAATTATTAGGATATGTTTTAAATTTCAAATCCACTTTATGAATTTTTAAAAATACCGTTATCCATGTGGGTATGGAGCGATCAAGGATTTTCATATTGGGCATGAGCAGTTTCAAAAATTGGAACCCTATAATTCAAAATAAATAAAAACAACTTTTATGTAGAATCTCCGTGTATTTTTTTTTGCCAATCATAGGATCTGTGTTTCATTAGAAAAGGGCCGAAATTGCATGAGCAGAAAGGCCCATTTGAAGTTATTGGGCTTCGACGGCCGGAGCAAGTAGACCGATAACAATTACCATGTAGATGTTCCTTGGCAACCCAAAAGTGAAATATTGGGCCCAACAGGGGAAGGTTGAACAGTACTTTTTCTATTGGGAAGGTGGTACATGGGGTTATCCTGACAAAAAAAATGGAACATGGGTTACTGAAGGTTGCCCATTTGTGCCTAATATGTTTGTCAGCAGGAGCTTTACCTTCCGCCGCCGCCGCTCCGCTTCCGCCGCCGCCGCCATGCCTCGTCGCGGGTCGAGCTACCGGTACGGCGGCGTCTCGAGCTCGGGGTACCGCAGCGTCCGCGCGCGCCCCAAATTAAGGTACTTCCTCCTCGGGACGGCACCTACGATAGGCTCGGCTGGCCTTGGGGCATTTACCCCTAGCCTCTTCCATGCTCAAGTTTTTGAAATGTTTCTGGCTCTGTTCAACACTGGATCAAATTTGTCAACATGACCATTCTTATGGAGTAGCAACGAGTTGAATCTCTCAAAACTCTTTAAGTTCTGCAATATAACGACTAATTGGTACTACCTTATACAAAATGATTACATATCCTTATTTTGGAAGCAAGCAATCACACACTTATAGTTTGCTAGTCAGCTGCACGTAACGTTAAAAATCGGCAATTATAATGAATAAACCTGTAATTTTCACTTAAAATGCATTAAGGAGCATCAAATTTGACAAATCAAACCATGTCGTACTGAAAATTGACATGTCTTTCTCATGCAGAAATGTAAAATTATCCATGCATGTGCGTTTATACAGGTTAAGTTTTGCACGTATTATTTTTTGTAACTTTTCTGACTACCTTCAAAGCTCCAATCCTTCTTCATCATCTTTGTTGTACCGCACTGATGCAAGTGAATGCGAGCTGCTCGCCAGACGCGACTTCGTGTCCGATATGTGTACTATGCCTTCTCCATCTAGTGCTAGTTACGCCTCTGTGCTAATTAATTCAGCACAAACCTCTGTCATTGCAGCTGTGACTCACCTCGACCATTGGAGCCCAATCACAAGAGCGAGCTCAGTCTCAACCAGAGAGGCATGTGTCTCATGGTTAGCTATCTACAACTTGCTGTCTTACTAAAACCGTGCCTATCATATAGAGATCACCTCGCTGGTGTAGTGTAGCAATGGCTGCAAGTAGCTGCTAGCATGAGCGAAGGGGATAAGGAAGAAAAGATTAAAAAAATGGGGTGGGGCCAACAAGCAGGAAAGCTATCTACTGTACTAGCTTTATGGATGTTTCTGGAATTGGGTAGAAAATAGTACTCGATGACACTGTAGCAGCGAATCCCAGAGACCAAAGGCCGTTGGATGATGTCTAATGAACGGCAGAACAAAATCGGCGAAATTAGCTTGAATTTTGATAATAAATCTTGGGCATTTTCCCTCGAACATGATTTATCAACTTTGGGTAGTCTCTGGACTAGTCTCCCTCGTCCACCAATTATTATCATAAACTACTGCGGAAAGTTGAGGGCAGTCCCTAGTCCCGAGCACTTCGCCCACTTCCCCTGGCCTCATCCCAGAGATCTCACACCAACCACCTCACCGTCGACTAGCCGCCAGTCTACAGCCCTCCGAAGAATCCCCAATGGCGGCGACGCCCCTACTAGAGCGCTCCTCACGCGAGCGCATCATCGAGTCTGGCCCACATGTCTTCCGTGCCTGCCGTGTGTCGGCAAGCACGACCGACTTCTCCGTCGGCGAGCCGCCGGCCGTGGGCGAGGGCGAGGCGTCCCCGTACACTATGACAGTGCACATCTTCTTCTCGAGGACGTACGAGCTCAGGAGGATGGCCGGCCCCCTCCCTGCCCCACTGGATGAGGACGATATCACCACTACACCCTGCGAAGAGGTGGTGCTGGATCTTAGCTTGCCTCCGAGGAAGCTGCGTAGTGGGGGCAATGTCGTGCGAACTATGCGCGAGATTCTTGCCCGTGTATGGCTGCTCAAGAACCTGAACCTCACGGAGGAGGAGTGGGACATCATCATGCCTTACGATGTTATGCACCTGATGTGGCAGCAGGCGTGTCGTCGGCTCGGTGGCCTCCACTTCGACCTCACCCTTAGGGTGGACCACCGGCTCATCGTCAACTTGCCGGCGCTGCAGGACAGTTGGGTCCTAGTTGCGCCGGAGGACGGCCACTGCAGCATATGCATGCTGGGGCTGTCGCAGCGCACAACGGTGCGTCTCCGGGGATGCAAACACCCGTTCCATAGGAAGTGCATCTTCTCCTGGTTTGTAACGAACGCCAGCTGCCCTATCTGCCGCGATAAAGTGCTGACCCATCTTATTTTCGATTTGTAGCATAGTATGAATAAAAACCCTGTATGATAGGGATGCCATGCCAACTTGAATCCTATGTCAAGAGAAATTCTATTTGATTGTGGTTATAAGATATTCTGCATTAGTTTGATCTATTATCATTCTATTTTCCTATGGGATATGACCCTATGAATCAAACAGCATGTGATTACTTCCACACAATTAAGTTTGACCAACTTTTAGTAGGACAACAAACATAAATAATTAGTCATCATGGGATTACAATCCAACAGATAATTGTCTTCAGGACTCATACATTTTCCAAATAGAAAAATCAAAACAAATCATGGTTCTTCATCTCACAGCATGATACAGAGACAAGAGTCTAATCATCATCATCATCATCATCATCATCATCATCATCATCATCATCATCATCATCGTCTTCATTCTGATATTCGTGCATGGTCTCATCCTGCTCGTCCTGTCCATTCTCCTCCTGAGATTCACCAGGTAGCTTCAGTTTATCCATCTCTTTGTCGACTATGCTAACCTCAACAGTGAAATCTACTTCTCCATCATGTGCAGGGATACCTGTATCCAACGAGGTTTCATCAATGTCAGCAACTTTAGTTTGCATACAACCAGCGAAATCATCTTGCTGGGCACCAATTATTGGATCCGCATTCTCATCCAAATCATATATGTTCCTTGCCACAAACTTTTGCACATACTGCCATCCTTTTCTAGATCTGTCTTCCAAGAAAAGTACCTTGGCCGCTTGAGGTACCAAAATATAAGGATCATCCTTGTACCACTGAGCAGTAGTATCGACTGATATGAAATACCCATCATTTCTGGCACCTTTGCCCTTGTTTGGATCTTGGTTGTACCAATAACACTTAAATAGAACCACAGATCGGACAGTAACCTTATCACTATAGAACAACTGAATAACCTCTTCTATGTGACCATAATGGTCAAATGACTCTGATCTCTTTTTTCTGGTTGTCAAGTGATCTCCACTGGTTGTGATGCCACTATTTCGTGTCTTCAAATGTTGTTCACGCTCATAGGAGCTGTAATGGACACCATTGGCATTGCAAGCTGCAGCTACCAACACCCTCTTATCTGGACCACGTGATAGGACAAGGAGATCAGCACTAACAGCGCCTGGATTCTCCGCATGGAGTTTCGAGATCTACGATTACAAAATAGACAAGAGGTCATCTCATGTGAAAACACATAGACAAGTCAGAGTGCAATTGAACATCTTACATATTTCTCAAACCAGTCCTGAAACCCACTCCCACGTGCCGATAGCTTTCCATTCGTTTCCATGTACAACCTGCAAAACATAGCCAAGTCAGCTGAATATATTTCATTTTGATACAAGTTCATAGTATATGCGAGGAACTGAGTAGTTCGTGTGCATAGTACTCACTTAACATATTCATCAGCCTCTGTAGCATTATTCAGCACATACCAAGACAGCTGTTCAAATTCAGACTGCTCTAATGTTTTTTCGGTCCTCTTTCCTATTAGCTCAACACCATGTTTAAAAACAGATCCTCCAACTTCCAAAATTCTGCGACCCCGATTGAATCTGGTCTCAATATCAGGAATATATCTTGAGGCAAATGTATATGCTTCAGCAGCAATATACGCCACTGCAATGCAAGCCTCCGGTCTAGCTTTGTTCCTAACTGTATTCTTGAAAGTGCACAGTCGACGTTCTATAGGGTACATCCATCCATACTGTACCGGACCTCTTAAAAGTGCCTCATCAGGTAGATGAACAGCCAAATGCACCATCACATCAAAGAAGGCTGGAGGATATATCAGCTCCAGCTTGCACAGGATTACTGCTATGTCCACCTTAAGACGTTCTACAACAGCTCTGCTTAGAGTTTTACTACATATTTCCCTAAAGAACCTTCCCAACTCTGCAATCACGTTGTACATATTTGGCTTCACTAAATCTTTAATGCCAATAGCTAAAAGCCTTTGCAGCAGGATGTGACAATCGTGAGTTTTCAACCCTTGGAGCTTGTTTCCTTCAGCATTGAGACAATTTGCAATGTTGGAAGCAAATCCGAACGGGAACATCACACCTCGGAGGTACTCACAAAATAATCTCCTTTTAGGCATCGGCAATGTGAATTCCGCGCCTCGAAATTTATAATGTTTTTCCTTGCCTTTGTTCACTTTGTCATTACGATCCAGTTGCAAGTGCCTGTTAACATTCAATGTTGCACAATCAATCCTAGCATTTGAGCTATCTTTTGTCTTGGATGGAATGTTGAGTAATGTGCCGACAATGCTGTCACATATATTCTTCTCCATGTGCATGATATCAATATTATGCCGAAGCTTCTTACCAGCCCAATACGGCAAGTCCCAAAGAGTGGTCCTGCGCTTATAAAATATTCTCGGTCTATCATTTTCCATTTCCTTCCTCTTGGTACGTGCTGCTATTTCACCTCCCATCTTCCTTTTGGTAGCTGCTAGACTCAGTTCATCTCGTCTCTTCTTCCTTTTTCTATCTGCTACTACTGCTGCTGCATCTTCTGTATTCTTCTCTGCTGTACCTGCTGTGGCGGCTGGTGGTTTTCCTGGTTTAACATTTCTGACCGCTTCTAGGTGCGCCTCCAACTCGTGACTCTTAAAGTGCTGCGGTTTAGTCTTTTTACAGGCCTGATCACCAATAAATTGCAATTTTTTTCTATTTTTTCGGAAACTGTGATCTAATGGAAGGAAACGGCGATGGCCCATATAGCATATCTTGTTTATTATCCTCACTGCCAGCTGATCAGTATCACAGTGAACACATGCATTATAACCTGATGTTACTCTGCCTGACATAGTGCCCAAAGCTGGATAATCATGGGTGCAATACAGTACAGCAGCACGTAATAGAAAATTTTGTTCTTTAGGTTGACACACATCCCGTGTAGGGACACCCTCCCATAATGTTTGCAAGTCTCTAATAAGAGGCTGCATGAACACATCAAAATCCTTCCCAGGAGATTTGGGACCTGGGATGAGTAAGGCCATCATACAGTTCGACTGATCGGTGCATGTCCAGGGAGCCTGGTTGTAAGGTGTAACTAGTACTGGCCACATGCTATACGAGTTGCTCATGTTGCCAAATGGGTTGAATCCATCTGTAGCAAGGCCAAGTCTCAGGTTCCTTGGATCTGCAGCAAAATCTGGATGATCCAGGTCGAATTGCTTCCATTCATCGCCATCAGCAGGATGCCTCAGTAAATCAGGGTCGGGCGTGAGAATCTCTTTGTGCCATCTTGTTTCCCGAGATGTTTGTTCTGAAGCAAACAACCTCTGCAATCTTTGTACAAGTGGAAAGTATCTCAGAACCTTCCAAGGAATCTTTTTCTTACCACCAGCTCCATCATGTTTCCATCTTGATTCCTTACATACTGGACATTCATCGAGGTCATTATACTCCATCCAAAACAGTGCACAGTTATTTTTGCAAAAATCAATCTTCTCATATCCAAGTCCCAGTACCTTGATGTACTGCTTCACCTCATAAAAGGATTTTGGCAGTCCAGCCCCAGGGAGTGCATCGCTGTATGTCTTCGCAACTGCATTGAACGCTTTATTGGTAATCCCCTGGTATGACTTGTCATGAAGTAATTTCACAATTAATTCGAATCTTGACACAACAGAACCAGGGGCCACTAAGCGCTTAGCATCTTCTATCAGGTCATGGAAAAGAGGCTTTTTGTGATAACCATGGGGCTGTTGGCTTGCATATGGATACAGATCCCGTAACAAATTAGCAGTAGCCTCATCCTGGACGAGATCTTCAGGCTGATAACCATCAGAATAAAGAGGATCAATAATGTCAGGCTGATCATAGTGTTCACCATGGTTAATCCACCTGATATATGTCTGGTCCATCCCATAAACGAATAAATGATCTGAGACTACATGTTGAGGCTTGGACCCAATATTCAAACATACGCGGCATGGACAAATCACTTCCTTTGTCTTGTCGCCGTCAGTAAAATCACTAACGTGCTTCATGAAGTCTTCAATACCACTCAAATATGTTGGTGTGGTTAATGAGTCAAATAATATCCAAGTTCTGTCCATCTGTTGAGGAGATAGATGGTCAGAGAAGCGATAAGCTATTTCAACAAACAGGTCACCTACGAATGTAAGCAAGCATACCTGAGCAAACAGGTCGAATATAAAACTATAAATGCTACATTATTTGAGCCGATTTCAGCAAACAAACTGAGTGCAAAACTACGGCTACCTAGCGAACAGATTTTTTTAGGCTGACCACTGGGTTTCCCCACTTATTATTTTTTTATTAATAAAAAGAGGGAAATATGTACAAAAGTTGCTGGAGAGCAGCAACTAAAAGGATCATAGATCCCAAGCAGCAAAATATATATATAATGTTCTACCCATGATATGATTTCCTCTTTGCCTTATGAACAAGGAGAGCAATTTCATCCTTGAATCTCTTGTGCCATCTATAAATGCTTGGGGGGGAGGGGCGAACAGATCTATCGAAAGCAATACAATACCAACACATTCTTTCTTCTTTTTTGCCGTAATTCCGCCGATCTATTAGCAGTGCAAAGAAGCCAAAAGTAATAAGATTACATACAGGTTCATAGACCACCAGGGCCGTACCTGAGAATACGGAGGGCCTGAGCAAAACAAGAAATAGAGGCCCTCAACATGATCATTGGCAACTAAAATGATTTTATATATACTACTCACTCCATTTCAATAAACAATGCACCCTTGTTTTTCGTATTTTATCTTCGAAAAAATATTAATCTATATCTCTCTATTTAAAAATGATGTTTCAATTTTATGTAGATATACATGTATTTAGATGAGTTTAGTTTGCAGATACATGCAAGTTTTGATGAAGTTGAAACATATTTTTCAGGATGAAGTATATAAAAAAATTGATATAAAACTGGTATCATTAGAAAGTATTTTCCAACACGATTCTAACAATGCTGCTTATGTATTATATGATCGTGATATTGTTGTCCTATTTATTTGGTCAAGGTTCACATTGAAATGTGGTAAAATAAATTAAAAGAAGTGCATCGTGTGAAAAGGCAATCTAAGAATTCAAAAGTGCTAATTGTTAGTCGAAACATGACATCATTGAGACAAAATATTAATATTCATTGGAAGACTAACTGAATTAGCTGCACTCGCGATGAAAGAGAAAGAGAAGATACGGGTAAGAGCAAGTACAATAAGGTACAGTCTTTTTTTTGTTTGTTTGGGTTGCTCATCAAGCTTATCGCTCGATACAATAAGGTACAGTCAGCGGGAGTGGTGTTTGGAACATGGGTGCATAGTGGGTGGTATCATAGAGTACTATCATAGATATGCTATATTTATTATAGTGGAGTATTGAGGGAAAATCGGCTAAATCAATTTGAAGAAAATCGACAAAGTCAAATTAGAGGAAATTCTTCATCGATGATCAGATTTCTTACATAGAAGAGCTGATTGCCCTCAAAAGGAAGAATCTATCCATCTTCATTGATTTAAAAGGGGATTTCTTACAAGGAGAAGCTGATTGCTCAACAAAAGGGGAACAGATTGCTACGGCTAGTCTTATGCTAGTAAATCCCTACTCTAAGGGCTGTTGCCGTCTTCGTCGTCGCTGGGGTAGCTGCCGTCATTGCTACTGTCGACGAATTCCTCGTCGCTGCTACTGTGACCTTCAGCGGAGGCCTCTTCCTCTTCATCATCATCCTCCTCATCGGACCAGGCCCAGCCACGGATGCGCTTTGGTGGCGGTTCATCGGAGGAGGTGTCGTCCTCTGGTTCCTTCTTCGTGTCGGAGGAGATGTCTTCGTCTTCGTCGTCCTCTTCTTCTTCTTCTTCTTCTTTGGTGGAGGAAGTGAATTTACCCCGGAAGAGAGGGTCGTCGTCGTCGCTCTCCGCCTCCAGTTCTCCGTCAATCAGGAATCGGAGGTCATCTTCCCCGTCAGTCAGGGGCATGTCGCCATCCGACCAGACGAGGTCCTCGGGTCGACCCTCTGGTACGAAGTCGAAGTCGAACTCTTGCTCGTCCCAATGCTTGGGAGCGCGCCTATTGTACGCTTCCATCTGGCTGACCTCTGGCTCCAGCTCACTCGAGGAAAAGGATTGGGAGGAGGAAGAGGAAGACATGGTTACAGAGGAGGAGGGTTTTTGGGCCGATGGCTGGTTTGAAGCAGGAGGATGAAGAAGTGAACTGTTCGATGCGGTTAAATAAAAAGAGACATGTGGTGGTCATGTGGCAAATAATAGACACTTTTAAGAAAAGTGTGGCAAATCATAAAATATTCAAAACTGTCAAATCGTGCAGAGAAGTTGAGAAGGCAAGGCGTCATGATGAAGAATACTGCGACGGTTCTGCTCTGCCACGACATGACCCCTCGAAGGAAAAACAGATGGTTTTGATATTATCATTACCAAAACCAGGGGGGCATGTGTTATCACCGGATTTTGGCCAAATCAATCGGATGTCTAATCAATCGGTTACATGCACTAGCTCAGTGTTCGCATGGCTGCACCGCCACATGTATTAGCACCGCATGTATACATATACATCACTCATCTTGATTAATTGCTCAGCTCATTAAACTATCAAAGATCTTGCACGGCTTGGACGCAGGGTATGCCGTGGCATATACGGCATACCCTGTAGATCCGCCACCGCAAACAAGGAGAGCCATTTCATCCTTGAATCTCTTGCGGCTTCTGTAAAAGCTTGGGGGCGAACAGATCAATCGAAAGCAATATAATACCAACAAATTCTTTCTTCTTTTTGGCCGTAAATCCACCGATGTATTAGCAGTGCAAAGAACCCAGAAGTAATAAGATTACAAACAGGTCCATAGAGGACTGGCACCAAGCGACGACTAGAGACATTGGGCAATGGTGAGCAGTACAGTGTACAGTACGAACGAATTCGAGCAAATAGGTAAAGCGGAAAACAATGTCAAACAAACACATCGAGAGGAAAACAATATCAACCGATCGATTCGAACGAACTAACGAACTTATAAGGGCTGGGCGACGGCGACTGACTTCGATTGAGCTATAATGAATCGTACTTGCCCAGGCCTGAAGATAGCATGCATACCGTGAGGATCTACCAGCTGACCGCGCCTGCCGGTGCGGCTGGAGAAGAACGGCGCCACCAGCAGTCGCCGGCTGACGCGGCTGATAGACAGCGTGGGGAAGTTTTGGTGCGCGGCCTGGTTCACCGAGGGTGTGTCTAGAGAAGAACAGGGCGCCGAAGGAGGTGTCTAGAGAAGAACAAGGTGGGCTGGGTGCTGAGTTAAAGGCGAGCGTTCGAAATATTGGGCGCGCGTTCGAAAGTTTAGGTGCGCGAGGGAGGTGTCTGCTGTGCTGAGTTAAAGGCGAGCGTTCGAAATTTCCCCGTCCTCTTCTTTTTTGGGCTAATCTATCTATACCTCTATTCTATCTACATGTTTTTTATTTTTTTTCTATTCTATACATGAGTTTTTGAAATTGAATTTTTTCACTCTGTCAGCGTTCCGGCCAATGCTCATTTGAAGTAATTGAAGCTGTTGATTTGCAGCTTAGAGGTGCTATCTACCGCTCATCATACAAGGACTCTTCAGATCTAAACGGCTGTGAATGCACGGATTCGTCACCCATCCTTCCCTTGGACTGGCGATGCTGAAAGCCTGAAACACTGGAACCCTCTAGATACTTCGGGATACCTCACTGCCCCACATTATTAGACAGGCCTTTTCCGACACGGGAAGTCAAAAGTTGGGGGCTCCATGCAGTACATATGAATACTCGCTAGCTGCATGGTCTAGAAGCAGACTAGAGTAAATCATCAATTCGTCAAATCAATTGGTGTATAATTTTTTTTAGGAGCTAAGACGCCTGCATGAACCATTTTATCAACTTGAATGCTTACTACATGACATAAGAAGACTATGTACTTTGGTTTTTCATTTTTCTGATTTTTTAAATTTTGTGCCCACTTGAATCTTGGTCAAATCCTAGGTTTGACCAAGATTAAACAAGTTTAAAACATGAAAATGAAAAGGTAATCATGGATCCTTCTTAGTCACTCTAAAATGAAGCTTTTGGGATGTTCTTGAAATTTCCATGTTTGAAACCCAAAACGACTTCTCTTCATGCTTGACTTCATAAGACAGAGTTTAGGGGTTAGGGGGTAGATACATGATTTGTCTAGTTTGCATATGTCTAGACCTTTTTTGTCAACTTTAATGCTTACTATATGACATAAGAAGATTATGTGCTTTGGTTTTTCATTTTTCTATTTTTTTTGAATTTTATGCCCATATATTTGAATCTTTGTCAAATCCTAGGTTTGACCAGGATTTAAACAAGTTTAAAACATGAAAATGAAAAGGTAAGCCTGGATCCTTCTTAGTCACTCTAAAATGAAGCTTTTGGGAGGTTCTTGAAATTTCCATGTTTGAAACCCAAAACTCAAGCTAGTTGATAAACAAAGTGTAGACATATTCAAACCAGAAAAATCATGTATCTACCCCTAACCCTAAACTTTGTCTTAATTATGAAGTCAAGCACGAAGAGAAGTCGTTTTGGGTTTCAAACATGGACATTTCAAAAACCCTCCCAAAAGCATTGTGGTGTGACGTACTAAGAAGGATACATGCTTACATTTTCAACAACCCCCCTAAAAGCTTCATTATAGAGTGACTAAGAAGGATCCAGTCTGGCGGGCTTACCTTTTATTTTCTTGTTTTAAACTTGTTCAAATCTCGGTCAAACCTAGGATTTGACCAAGATTCAAAATGTGCATCAAAATTTAAAAAAAATAAAAACCAAATTAAAGCACATAGTGTTCTTATGTCATATAGTAAGCATTAAAGTTGATAAACAAGGTCTAGACACATATTCAAACAAGACAAATCATGTATCTATACCCCTAACCCCTAAACTCTATCTTATGAAGTCAACAACATGAAGAGAAGTGGTTTTGGGTTTCAAACATGGAAATTTCAAAAACCTCCCAAAAGCTTCATTTTAGAGTGACTAATATATATAAGAAGGATCCATGCCTGCTTACCACCTTTTCATTTTCATATTTTAAACTTGTTTAAATCCGTGTCAAATTAAACCAAGGATTTGACCAAAAGATTCAAATGGGCATAAAATTTTAAAAAAATCAGAAAAATGAAAAACAAAAGCATATAGTCTTCTTATGTCATATAGTAAGCATTCAA
>JAUUTY010001633.1:0-20000 GCA_030979885.1 Lolium multiflorum
GGAGAAAATTTACTTTGATGATACTTTACCTCCTATATATGATGTTTGCAATGATGAATATGATATTTTTAGTCCACCTACTATTGAGGAGAAAATTAATTATGATTACAATATGCCTCCTATATATGATGATTATGGTGATGAGAATAATAATGATAGCTATTTTATTGAATTTGCTCCCACTACAACTAATAAAATTGATTATGCTTATGTGGAGAGTAATAATTTTATGCATGCAGCTCATGACAAGAATGCTTTATGTGATAGTTATATTGTTGAGTTTGTTCATGATGCTACTGAAATTTATTATGAGAGAGGGAAACATGGTTATATGCATCTTAATAATATTAAGTTTTCCCTCTTTATGTTGAGAATCTTAAAATTGCGCTTGTGTTGCTTTTCTATGCTTGCCACTTTGTTCTTCATGAATTTATTTATGTACAAGATTCCTTTTCATAGGAAGTGGGTTAGGCTTAAATATGTTTTGAATTTGCTTCTTGATGCTTCCTTTTGCTTCAACTCTTATTTCTCGTGAGAGCATCATTAAAATTACGAGCCCATCTTAATGGCTATAAAGAAAGCACTTTTTGGGAGATAACCCATGTTTTATTTTTACTACTGTATTGTTGAGTCTTGGAAGTTGTTACTACCCAACCTCTCCTT
Source organism: Lolium multiflorum (assembly GCA_030979885.1). Lineage (NCBI taxonomy): Eukaryota > Viridiplantae > Streptophyta > Magnoliopsida > Poales > Poaceae > Lolium > Lolium multiflorum. The sequence goes on from JAUUTY010001633.1 coordinate 664, forward strand.
ATCATGTTTTTGTGCCAAGTAAAGTCTCTATAGTAAAGTTGATGCTAGATTTGGATTTCTGCGCAGAAAATTGCTGTCTGTCACGAATTTGTGTAGATCTCTCTGTAGAAAAATCAAAAAAATCTACGTGCGTGATCCTCAGATATGTACGCAACTTTCATTAGTTTTGAGTTTTTCCATCTGAGCAAGTTAAGTGCCTCAGAAAAATTCGTCTTTACAGACTGTTCTGTTTTGACAGATTCTGCCTTTTTATTTCGCATTGCCTCTTTTGCTATGTTGAATTAAGAATGATTATGTCACCTCTGAACATGTGAATTTTTGATTATGCACTAACCCTCTAATGAGTTTTCTTAAAGTCTGGTGTGGAGGAAGTTTTCAAGGGTCAAGAGAAGAGGATGATACAATATGATCAAGAAGAGTGAAAAGTCTAAGCTTGGGGATGCCCCGTGGTTCATCCCTGCATATTTCAAGAAGACTCAAGCATCTAAGCTTGGGGATGCCCAAGGCATCCCCTTCTTCATCGACAACTTATCAGGTCACTTCTAGTGAAACTATATTTTTATTCCATCACATCCTATGTTCTTTACTTGGAGCGTCTGTTTGCTTTTATTTTTGATTTGGTTTGAATAAAGTTGGATCCCACAATCCTTGTATTGGAGATATTACGCTCCGCTTTTTCATATTGAACACTTGTGTTCTTAGTTATGCTTTAATGTTCATGGCGAAGGCTAAAAACTGCTTCGTTAATTGCTATTTGGTTGGAATCAGAAAATGCTTCATATGGTTTTGAATAACTTGATACTTGGCAATTGTTTTTAGCTCTCATAGATCATGTTTAAGGTCTTGCATCATGTAGTTTAAATCTATTAGTGGAGAACTACCGTAGAGCTTGTTGAAATTTGGTTTGCATGATTGGTCTCTCTAAGGTCTAGATATTTTCTGGTAAAGTGTTTGAACAACAAGGAAGACAGTGTAGAGTCTTATAATGCTTGCAATATGTTCTTGTGTAAGTTTTGTTGTACCTGTTCATACTTGTGTTTGCTTCAAACAACCTTGCTAGCCAAAGCCTTGTACTGAGAGGAAATGCTTCTCATGCATCCAAACACCTTGAGCCAAAACCCATGCCATTTGTGTCCACCATATCTACCTACTATGTGGTATTTTTTATGCCATTCCAAAGTAAATTACTTGAGTGCTTGTTACCACCCGATTTTGGCCAAATCAGGAGATGGGCCGTAAGTGAAGATGGGCTTGAAGGACGTACACGTGGAGCATCTTCGAAGCGGCCTTGCGCTAAGAGTTTGGGCTAAATCGCCCGTGTATCTGTAATTTAGTAGATCGTGTTGTGTTTAGAATTAACAGATAGAGTCTGGCCCGTGCACGGTTAGGTGCACGCCTCAATTAGAAAGTCCCTTGGACTATAAATATGTATCTAGGGTTATCGGAAAAGGAGGACAATCATCGTTCAACAAACACAAATCAGGCGCATCGCCACCCCTTTCTTCGAGGGTTTCTCCCGGGTAAGCACCATGCTGCCTAGATCGCATCTCGCGATCTAGGCAGTATACGTTTATTCGTCTACCTTGTACTGCTCGTGCTGAAGCGTTGTTGATGGCGAGCAGTACTATTTATCCTTAGGTGTTTAGGGGCTTGCATTGATGCTTTCTCGTGCATATCTGCGTGGCAATGCCGTCCCTCGACACCTAGCTGCCCTTACACCTATCCAGGTGTAAGGGCAGCATCTTGCTTGTTCGTTACTTAGTAGATCCGATCCGTTATAGTTGCTCCTTGCTCCGCAAGGATTAGTTTAATATCTGCATAGTTAGGCCTTATGCTGGGGTCGGACGATCCGGTAGTGCGTTAGATGTTGTTTACCGTCCCTGCAAGGGATGTTCCGGGAATCAACGTTATGTTGGTTTTTAGGCCTCTCGTAGGGGTAGTTTGCATCATCTTCCGTAGCTGCTAGGCCCGATCACACGTAGGACGTTCCGGTTATGCGGTGAAAACCCTAAACTGTCGTGGATCGCTTTAGCTTTGTTTTGATCAAGCAGGATCCCCATGTCATTGTAAATCCAACGTGAACCATGGGGCGATCGGCTCCTTGAGCCGATCCACAGGGAAACCTGAGAGCCGATAGGGCTCGTATTTAATGTTTACGTGTCTACCATGCAGGAACAATCGAAGCACTCTAACACCTTCCTGATCGGGTCTAGGTCAGGTGGCATGCCCTAGCAACCGCCAGGACGTGGCTGGAAGATTTGCGGGACGACGCGAGGTGCCAGGGTCCACTAAGCGGCCTTGGGAGCCTCCCGGCTCTTCGTGTTGCTTAGCCATTGCCCGTCGGTGGGTTTTGGAGGGTAACACATTCTGGCACGCCCGGTGGGACATCTTCTGCAACATCCACGTCAACACCGACACCCGAGATGGCAGAGGAGCAAATCACATACAAGGATCTCCCTGCGGAGCACAAGAAGAAATACGATGAGCTGAAGGCCATCTGTGAAGCCGAGCTCATCGGCTCCTTTGAGACGACCCGTTCTCACAGCATCAAGCTCAAAGGAGACACGCGTCCGTCCGGCGTCAACATGGTGGACCTAAGCCACTCCATAAGGGAGCCAGGGTTCTCTTTTGATGTCAATATGGCAGGGTTTGTGATCCGCCATGGCAAAGACAAAGCAGAGAGCAGCCACTCTCGTGGCAAAGATAAAGAGGAGGCCGTTCCACGCGACCGGCCCCAAGATGATGATAGACGGTACCTAACCGAGGAGGAGGTGAGAAGCACGCGGTATCAACGCCCACTCTCCGCGCATCTCCTCAACAAATATGAGCAGCAGTACGACCGACGTCGGCGCTACGACGAAGACGACGAAAAATATCGTCGGTCTGATGCAGAAGGTAGGAGGTATCGTCACCATGATGGAAGCAGCGACGGGTACGAACGTCACGCTAGAGGGAGGTCAAGGGAGCAAGACGACGTGGATAAGCACTGGACTGTCCCTTCTTCAAACATTGCTGGGACTCAGGAATGAGCCGATTGCCAACAATCGAGAACTGCCCAGAGTGCAAACAGCAAAGGAAGAGGACAAATGTAGATTCAGTGTTCGAGCGTCTAGGACCTCTCCCACCTCATAACAAACGAGCTGAGTCATCTCAAGAAGAAGACTTCGAGGAGTCAGATGGAGAAGAAGATAGGTATCACCGACCAAGGTGGTGCCCTGATGGACTCAGCCATTCTCAGAAGCGTAGGGTGCAGCGGCTGCGAAACCTGGAAGAAGCCGAGGCACAGTACCTGTACACGTTGAGAAGAGCGCGGCCCGATCTGGCCGCGAAAATTCAGCAAACATTGGAGACGAAGGCGCGCCCGCCAAAGAAAGTATGGCGCCCAAAACAGGCGAAAGCCGATGCACAGGCATCGGCTGATGCCGATGCAGAGACGTCGGCTGGTACAAACACAGTATTTAGGATCTCGTCAGAGATTTATGACCCAAGACATGGTGAACATGCCTCCGTCGAGTCACGTCACCATAATAAGAGACCGAGAAGTTGTAAACCCTCATCAAGCATCACAATGGAAAAGGAGGCCGATTTTAGCAATCGGCCAGCATTATCCTCAACATACGCTTTGCCGGTGTTCAACATTGACCTGGCAAGCGATGGAAAGCTGGGTTATGGGTTTACGTCGGCTGACAAGCTAGAAGAGATTGAGGAAGTCAAGAGGGATATCGAGAAGATGTTGGACGCCGGATGCCTCAGGCCGTGCAGGTACAGAATGGATTTCCAGTGTTGCACTTACGAAGAAAAAGGATGGCCGATGGCGCGTTGCTATAGATGTCCGGAACCTCAATGGCGCTACTCCACCGGATGGATAGTCGGATCGACAAAGGGAAGCCGATCCCAGCGATCGGCTAAAATTATTCTCACCACGTGTGTTCACTGTTGTGCTATTTATCATGGTGAGTTGTGAGATAATCTTGAATTGGCTGAAAAGCCGATATCTTCAATCACTCGAAAGATTCGGCTTGGGGGCATACACACAGAGAAGGGTTAAGGCCACGGAGTATGTACCCGAGGGAGCCGATTCACAAGATCGGTCGGCTAATATATAAAAAAACACAAAAAATAAATGCAAATTTTGATGAAAGCTGTCATCCGCAATCAAAGGTACAAGTTCAGTACAACATTCAGTGGCTTACACAGAGAGATTCTTCTGAAGAAATTCATCAAGAGCACGAAGGGCGTCAGCACGGATACGATCCACTTCGGCAATCTCAGTCTCGTCGTCTTCATCTTTGCCTGTCACCAGCTGGCCGCTCAGAGCGCGAATCTCCGCCAGATCAGTTTTCAGATCGGCTGTGAGGCCTTGCGCTTCCTCTCGAGAGCGGGCAATGAAGGTCTCCTTCTCTTGGATAAGCTGCTTGGTCATCCTCACCTTCTCTTCAAGGCTCTCCAGTTCCTTGCGCAGGGTTTCGAGTTCCGCATTATTGGCAGAAGTATCAGTCTTGGCGTCCAGAGCAGTCTTTTTCTCGTTAAGCCGTTGACATTTCTCTGCAATATCGGCTCTCAACGGGAGCTGAGCGCGACGAAGGGTAATTCTTTGGCGAGCCGATTGCACTCCTTGAAAGCTGGCCAAAGCTTCACCCGCAGTGTCACGGGGAGATGAGGCTGGATTTCATCGAGGATACCTTTGATTGCCTCGGGATTTTCGACCAAGATCTCAACTGAGGAGGAGAGCAAAGCCTTGAGGCGCTGAAGAGGACCGTGGACCATTTCAAGGTTTGGCTCTTCACTTGCTTTGGGAGCAGCTGGCTCGATGGATTCAGGATCGAACGTCAGTAAGCTTGAAGGATCACATCCCTGACGGACAAACAAGAGCGACGTGAATATACAACACATGAGAGGATAGGGCCAAGGGAGTAGAATATACCTCTCCCAAAGAAGGAGGAGCGGCCGGTTTAGGGATAATCGGCTGTGCTGCGGGTTTGGCCAGGTTAGCCACTTGGCCAGCCACACTTGTCGAGGCGGCCAAATCTAGTGTGGCAGATGGCCTCGGTACCTCTTCAACGTCCCCGCTAGAGGTCTCATTGGTCTGCAAAAGAAATGGTGAGTCGACGCAAGCCGGCAATGAAATGACATGAGGCATGGACTGGTGAAGTAATTACGTTTGAAACCTCCTGGCTTGGCGAGGAGACTTGTGAACCTTTGCGAACCCGTTTGACACAGCAACGTTTCACGCGGGACCCTGTTTTGATCGGAGCAGGGGTGGCAGCAGGTTCGGGAGCAGACCTTTGCCTAGTCGACGAAGGTGAGTCCGTCTGGCTCTGTGTGGTGGATCTCTCGGAGTCGCCCGGGTTCATATCCCTCTGTCTAGAATGTTCATCCTCGCTGGAGTTCTCCTCGGTGGAAGTCTGTGAAAAGAGGCATAAGCATGTTGTGAAGGACCGGGAGGATGGATAAATGTGAGCAAGGCACGGGTTGGCTTACTTGCAAGTTGTCTTGGACGGGAGCTTTGCGCTTCAGGGTCTTCCTGGCAGCTACTTTCCTCACCGCCTTCCTCGCTTGGGTGGAAGCTCGGGGGCAACTGGCCCCGAGGATGCTTTACTTTTGGAAGCCGATTTCGGTGAAATCGGCTGGCCTTGCATTATGACTTGTTTCAGGGATGGCGAGTTTCGGCAGAAGAGTACCACCGGGGCTGGTGGGAGGAACGTGAAGGGAGAGCCGTCGGTTTGCGTGGGCTCTGGGCCATCTTGTTCCTGCCAAGAGATAGAGCCAGGGTTTCAGACAACCATTATGAACAATCGCAAGAAATTTATATGCAATGGTACCTGATGTGTGGTGTCATGTTCGGCATCAAGCTGCTTCAGCGACGGTCCTAGGGCTCTTCTGAAGGCATGGGTCTTCCACATGGTCCACCAAGTCTCAAAACCATCGGTAGTGGTGGTGAAGCAGAGGTTGTTGGGGATTGGGATTGCCAGAGCGTCAAAGAAGGTGTAACACCTTTGGCCAGTAAGGATGTCAGGCAGTTCAGCTCTGCTTGCTGTCAGGTGATGAAGAAAGAAGTGTGGGGGCACTTGCCCGAGACCAAGTTGCCGAGCTACTACCACCGGTTGGTAAGACTCGTAGCCGGGCTTGGTGATCCGGTTAGAGGTGCTCATGCCGACGGGGAGGAAACAAGGGCGGATCATGATAGAAAACAAGTGCCGGGTGCTAGCGTCATCGGCATGTGTTATCACCAGATTTTGGCCAAATCAGGAGATGGGCCGTAAGTGAAGATGGGCTTGAAGGACGTACACGTGGAGCATCTTCGAAGCGGCCTTGCGCTAAGAGTTTGGGCTAAGTGGCCCGTGTATCTGTAATATAGTAGATCGTATTGTAATTTAGATTAAAGAGATAGAGTCTGGCCCGTGCACGGTTAGGTGCACGCCTCAATTAGAAAGTCCCTTGGACTATAAATATGTATCTAGGGTTATCGGAAAAGGAGGACAATCATCGTTCAACCAACACAAATCAGGCGCATCGCCACCCCTTCTCTTCGAGGGTTTCTCCCGGGTAAGCACCATGCTGCCTAGATCGCATCTAGCGATCTAGGCAGTATACGTTTATTCGTTATCCTTGTACTGCTCGTGCTGAAGCCTTGTTGATGGCGAGCAGTACTATTTATCCTTAGGTGTTTAGGGGCTTGCATTGGTGCTTTCACGTGCATATCTGCGTGGCAATGCCGTCCCTAGACACCTAGCTGCCCTTACGTCGATCTAGACGTAAGGGCAGCATCTTGCTTGTTCTTACTTAGTAGATCCGATCCGTTATAGTTGCTCCTTGCTACGCAAGGATTAGTTTAATATCTGCATAGTTAGGCCTTATGCTGGGGTCGGATGATCCGGTGGTGCGTTAGGTGTTGTTTACCGTCCCTGCGAGGGATGTTCCGGGGATCAACGTTATGTTGGTTTTTAGGCCTCTCGCAGGGGTAGTTTGCATCGTCTCTCGTAGCTGCTAGGCCCGATCGCACGTAGGACGTTCCGATTATGCGGTGAAAACCCTAAACTGTCGTGGATCGCTTTAGCTTTGTCCTGATCAAGCAGGATCCCCATGCCATTGTAAATCCAACGTGAAGCATGGGGCGATCGGCTCCTTGAGCCGATCCACAGGGAAACCTGAGAGCCGATAGGGCTCGTATTTAATGTTTACGTGTCTACCATGCAGGAACAATCGAAGCACTAACACCTTCCTGATCGGGTCTAGGTCAGGTGGCATGCCCTAGCAACCGCCAGGACGTTTGGCCAGAAGATTTGCGGGACGACGCGAGGTGCCAGGGATCCACTAAGCGGCCCTGGGAGCTTCCCGGCTCTTCGTGTTGCTTAACCAACGCCCGTCGGGGGGTTTTGGAGGGTAACACATTCTGGCACGCCCGGTGGGACCTCCACGTCGACCTCCACGTCGACATCCACGTCGACATCTTCTGCGACACTCTTCTGCAACATCCACGTCAACACCGACATCCGAGATGGCAGAAGAACAAATCACCTGCAAGGATCTCCCTGCGAGCACAAGAAGAAATGCGATGAGCTGAAGGCCATCCGTGAAGCCGAACTCATCGGCTCCTTTGAGACAACCCGTTCTCACAACATCAAGCTCAAAGGAAACACGTGTCCGTCGCATGGCGTCAACACGGTAGATCTCAGCCACTCCATAAGGGAGCCAGGGTTCTCCTTTAATGTCAACATGGCCAGGCTGGTGAACTGCCACAGCGCGGACAAAGCAGAGAGTAGCCACTCTCGTGGCAAAGATAAAGAAGAGGCCGTTCCATGCGACCGGCCCCAAGATGATGACAGACGGTACCTAACCGAGGAGGAGGTGAGAAGCACACGGTATCAGCGCCCACTCTCCGTGCATCTCCTCGACCAATATGAACAGCAGTACGACCGACGTCGCCGCTACGGCGACGACGATGGAGGATATCGTCGGTCTGATGCAAACAGGAGGTATCGTCAGAATGACGGCAACAACGACGGGTACGAACGTCGCGCCAGGGAGGTCAAGGGAACAAGACAACGGGGATAAGCACTGGACTGTCCATTCTTCAAACATTGCTGGGACTCAGGAATGAGCCGATTGCCAACAATCGAGAACTGCCCAGAATGCAAACAGCAAAGGAAAAGGACAAGTGAAATGTCAGTGTTCAAACGTCTGGGACCCCTCCCACCACATAACAAACGAGCTGAGTCCTCTCAAGAAGAAGACTTCGAGGAGTCAGATGGAGAAGAGGATAGGTATCACCGGCCAAGGTGGTGCCCTGATGGACTCAGCCATTCTCAGAAGCGTCGGGTGCAACGGCTGCGAAACCTGGAAGAAGCCGAGGCACAGTACCTGTATACGTTGAGAAGAGCACGGCCCGATCTGGCCGTGAAAATTCAGCAAACATTGGAGACGAAGGCGCGCCCGCCAAAGAAAGTATGGCGCCCAAAACAGGCGAAAGCCGATGCACAGGCATCGGCTGATGCCGATGCAGAGACGTCGGCTGGTACAAATACAGTGTTCAGGATCTCGTCAGAGATTTATGATCCAAGACATGGTGAGCATGCCTCCGTCGAGCCACGTCACCATAGTAAGAGACCAAGAAGTTGTAAACCCTCATTAAGCATGACAATGGAAAAGGAGGCCGATTTCAGCGATCGGCCAGCATTATCCTCAACATACGCTTTGCCTGTGTTCAACATTGACTTGGCAGGCGATGGAAAGCTGGGTTATGGGTTTACATCAGCTGACAAGCTAGAAGAGATTGAGGAAGTCAAGAAGGATATCAAGCAGATGTTGGACGCCGGTGCCTCAGGCGTGCAGGCACCTGAATGGACTTCTAATGTTGTACTTACAAAGAAAAAGGATGGCCGATGGCGCGTCGCTATAGATATCCGGAACCTCAACGGTGCTACTCTACCGGATGAATAGTCGGATCGACAACTGCAAGGGGAGCCGATTCCAGCGATCGGCTAAAATTATTCCCACTATCCCGTGTTTACTCATGGTGAATCGTGAGATAGTCTTGAACGGCAACCGACATCCTCAATCATTTGAAGGATTCGGCTTGGGGGGGCATACACACAGAGAAGGGTTAAGGCCACGAAGTTTGTACCCAAAGGAGCCGATTCATGAGATCGATCGGCTAGTTATAAAAAAATTCGAAATCGCAAGAAGCATAAGCTGTTAACCGCAAGAGGGTTCTTCTGAAGAAATTCATCAAGAGCGCGAAGGGCGTCAGCACGGATACGATCCACTTCGGCAATCTCAGCCTCGTCGTCTTCGTCTTTGCCTGTCACCAATTGGCCGCTCAGTTCGCGAATCTCCGCCAAATCAGTTTTCAGATCGGCTGTGAGGCCTTGCGCTTCCTCTCGAGAGCGGGCAATGAAGGCCTCCTTCTCTTGGATAAGCTGCTTGGTCATCCTCACCTTCTCTTCAAGGCTCTCCAGTTCCTTGCGCAGGGTTTCGAGTTCCGCATTATTGGCAGAAGTATCAGTCTTGGCGTCCAGAGCAGTCTTTTTCTCGTTAAGCCGTTGACATTTCTCTGCAATATCGGCTCTCAACGGGAGCTGAGCGCGACGAAGGGTAATTCTTTGGCGAGCCGATTGCACTCCTGACTTGAAAGCCGACAGTCGCAGCTGGCCAAAGCTTCACCCGCAGTGTCATGGGGAGATGAGGCTGGATCTCGCAAGGATACCTTTGATTGCCTCGGGATTTTCGACCAAGGTCTCAATTGAGGAGGAGAGCAAAGCCTTGAGGCACTGAAGGGGACCGTGGACCATCTCAAGGCGTGGCCCTTCATTTGCTTTGGGTGCAGCTGGCTCGATGGATTCCGGATCGAACGTCGTAAGCTCGAAGGATCACATCCGACAGCAGACAAGAGCGACGTGAACATGCAACACATGAAAGCGTAGAGCCAAGGGAATGGAGTATACCTCTCCCAAAGAAGGAGGAGCGGCCGATGTAGGAACGATCGGCTGAGCCGTGGGTTGGGCCAGATTAGCAACTGGACCACACTACAAGAAAAGTTCTGATAGACAACGTCCCAAAATCGTCAACTAAGGGGTATTTTTCGTCGCCTATGGGCCTAACCCGACGATATGGGTTCCGTTGTCGAAACTGCGTCAGGCAAAGTCCAACGACGATTTTTTCGGTCCGTCGCGCTTGGGCGCCCTTCCGCCACGGAAAATCGGACCGTTGCGGAAGTGTTTTCGGGAGCCCGTTGACTGCTGACGTCATGCAAACTGACACGTGGCAGACGCCGTTAACTGGCGTTAACCGGCTGAAACCCCGTGGTAGATGGTAGGCCCACACGAGGCCTGCCACGTCTTAAGCGGGCCGGGCCAGATGACATAGTTTGACCGGTCAACTATATAGCTGGGCTGGTCCATTAGTTACGTGGGCCGGGCCTAACCTCTAAGGTTGACTGGTCAAAACTTAAATGGGCCGGCCCATTTAACATGTGGGGTCCACCTTACACAATGGGCCGGCCAAGAAGCAAGTGGGCCGGCCAAAACACAGTGGGTCCCACTATCTGTTAAAAGGCCGGCCCATTTAGTGTGGGGTCCACCATATAGCAAGTGGGCCGGCCCAACAAGCTAGTGGGCCGGGCCAAAAACACAGTGGGTCCCACTTTCCGTTAAAGGATCGGCCCATTTAGTTTGTGGGGTCCACCATATAGCAAGTGGGCCGGCCCAACAAGATAGTGGGCCGGGCCAAAAACAGTGGTCCCACTTTCCTGTTAAAGGGCCGGCCCATTTAGTATGTGGGGCCCACCATATAGCAAGTGGGGCCCGCCCAAGATAGTGGCGGGCCAAAAACACAGTGGGTCCCACATTCTGTTAATGGGCGGCCCATTTGGTATGTGGGGTCCACCATACAGAAAGTGGGCCGGCCCAACAAAATAGTGGGGGCCAAAAACACAGTGGGTCCCACCTTCCACTTAAAGGGCCGGCCCATTTACCCAATAAGCGTGGGCCCCACTTTCGTTAAAGGGCCGGCCCAACTAGTATGTGGGGTCCACCATATAGCAAGTGGGCCGGCAACAAGATAGTGGGCGGGCCAAAAACACAGTGGGTCCCACTTTCCTCTTAAAGGGCCGGCCCATTTATTATGTGGGGTCCTCCAAAAAGCAAATGGGCCCAACTAATTAGTGGGCCGGCCCAGTGGTTGGTGGGGTCCACCTTAAAGCAAGTGGGCCAGCCCAATTAGTGTGTGGGGTCCACCGTAAATCAAATGGGCTGGCCCAAGAAGTAAGTGGGCCAGCCCGTTTAGTTGCTGTTTATATGCCGGCATAATATGCGCTTTAGGATTTTGCGGGCAGGCACATATGTGATTTCGCTTAATTGGGCCGTTTAAGGGATGGGAATTCGTGATTTAGTTGATTTCTGTCGGATAGCCTCACTTACCACAAGCACCAAAGAAAAAATGCGCGAAAGAACTATAAAAACTAACTAAATATTACATCAGCTGCAAGGCATTGAAAAAAATATTACAGAACCCAGAGAAATTGAATGGTAATTAAACCTAGCAATACAATGAAGCGATCCGGCAATCTTTTAAGTTGTCCATGCAGCACCTATATCTGAAACAAAGACATTACAAGTTAAGACAGCAACAATGGAAAGGCAAAGACACTACAATATTGTTTGCCAAAGAATTTGGAACTCATCATTTCGTCATTATAACAAGATCATTGTAATGCGCACAATAAGCAAACAAAGAGTGCATGCCGCATACCAACAGCCAATATAACAGAGCATGTTAGAATGAAACAGCAGACTTACTACTGTCGAGTCCCATGCAAACCAACATGTTCAGGGAGTACAAAATTGGCATGAACAACATAGTAGCAGGCTATAAATTTTGTAACAACGACTGAGCAAGATGAAGTTATGATGGCTACATCTACAGAGCAGGGAATGTAAACCAAAAATAGAAGTTACGATGGCAAAAGCTAAAGAGGAGGGAATGTGAACCAACATGTGCCAAGTGCAATTACTTCATTTTGGCCGTGAACTAAATAATACTCCTGAACTTATAGTGAAGGGGATGCAAATCAAGATGTTTCGGGATATAAACTTGTAATGAGCAACACATGGAGGATAGTTAATGCTGGAGCTTAGGATGGACCAGATACAGAATATAGTGGGATCACCTGTGAACTTGTATAAGAGGGAATGCAAACCAATATGTTCAGCTTTCCATATGTGAGCGTCATGCCAAGTCAGAGAAACAAGTCAATAATGCAGCTTTTGAAGAACAAGATGGCACGCAAAATTATTATCTAGTAGTATGACAAGTTTATTTGTACTACAGGCTAGATAGCAGAGTGATAGCATGCCAAACTAAGTCCTTACTTTGTTAGCTTACAATGAACTAGATACAAAACAATGGCATCACCTGTAGTACAGGGAATGCAAGCCAACATGTTCATGGAGTAAAAAATTGGCACAAACAACATAGTAGCAGGCCATAATTTTTGTAACAACGACTGAGCAAGATAAAGTTATGATGGCTAGATCTACAGAGCAGGGAATGTAAACCAAATATAGAAGTTACGATGCCAAAAGCTATAGAGCAGGGAATGCGAACCAACATGTGCAATTACTTAAAATTGGCCATGAACTAAATAATAGCAGGATGTTACTATAATACCTACAGTATAATTTTTGTAACAACGACTGAGCAAGATAGAAGTTATGATGGCTACATCTACAGAGCAGGGAATGCAAACCAAAATGTTCAATCGCTTAAAGTTAGCAATGAAGTAGAAAATAGCAACGTGTTACGGTCATAGCTAGGAATGAACTAAAAGAGCTTCAGACAAACAAGCATCTGAACCCAGAACATGGCGCTAAAACAAGGGACTTACATTAGGAGAAGCACTCTGTGGGAGTCACAGCAGATCTTCCTGGGGTTGATAGATCCGGTGATGAAGTACGCTACATGTGCTACTTGGGGTTGGAGAGACGGCCATTACACTTCATGATTACTCATCTCATCTGCAAAAACGTAACGGCGCGTCGTTAGCACAAACAGGTTCCCCCAAGATTAAACAAGAACTTGCAGGCAAGCAATAGAAAAGCGACAGTAGAAGAGTTTAGATCATGCACGGCGCCGGTGAAGCAGATCCGGTTCATGCACAGCGGTGTCGGTGAGCAAGATCCGATGCGGTGGACGACGGATCCGGCGAAGCGGCTCCGGCGGGGTGGACGATGCCGCAGCTGAAGCGACTGCGGTAGACTGCTGGATGAGCATATGGTTTCGAGGTTCGGCGGGGATGATCCGGTCCGGTTGATGACGGCGTCGATGAAGCGGCTCCGGCAGGCAGCCGGATGACGAGGATCGCGAGGGCTCGGGTAGGCCAGGGAAGTCCGGCGGGGATGTTCCGGTGCGGTGGTCGTGGAGGTGGTAGAGAGAGGGACTTGAGAAGTTCCGGTGGGTGGTCTCAGATGAGAGACTGAGGGAAATGAATTTTTTTGGGAGGGTATCCGGGGCTAGGGAGGTGGTGATCCAAAAAATGACGGCCAGACCCCCCCACCAACCGACTTTGCTGTCATCTCCACAGGGGTAGAATCGGAATTTGGAAGCGTGTGAAATTTTTGTATTTTGTGGGCGGGAAGTTTTGCCGCTATGAGATTTTGAATTTCGCTAAGGTACAAGTATAATGATAAAAAATTGTGAGACCGTACTAGTACCTCTGTTCAAGGCCGACTGTAAAATCAAATCATCATCAAGTTGAACATCGGTTACTACCATGATCATCATCGGACACAGATCTGGTGACATGCACCTGAAATTGGTGCATTCGTTGCAAAGTATAATGCTAAAAAAATTAGTGACCGTACTAGTACTTCTGTTCAAGCCCGAGTGCAACATCAAATCATCATCACGTTGAAAATTTGTTACCATGATCATGATCTATCTCTAAATTTGGCGCATCCGCTAAATCTGGCAAACTATAATGATAAAGAAATTGTGAGACAGTAGTAGTACTTCTGTTCATGGTCGAGTGCAACATCAAATCATCATCACGTTTAAAATTTGTTACCATGATCATGATCTACCTCTGAAAATGGGCGCATCCGCTAAAACTTGCAAAGTATAATGATACAAAATTGTGAGACCGTACTAGGACTTATGTTCAAGGTCGAGTGCAACATCAAATCATCATTACATTGAAAAGTGTGTTACCATGATCATGATCTATCTCTGAATTTGGCGCATCCGCTAAATCTCGCAAAGTATAATGATAAAGAATTTGTGAGACAGTACTAGTACTTATGTTCAAGGCCGAGTGCAGGATCAAATCATCATCACGTTGAAATTTGTTACAACGATCATGACATATCTCTAAAATTGGTGCATCCGCTAAATCTCGCAAAGTATAATGATAAAAAAAATTGTGAGACTGTACTAGTACTTGTGTTCAAGGCCGAGTGCAGGATCAAATCATCATCACGGTGAAATTTGTTACAACGATCATGACATATCTCTTAAATTGGCGCATCCGCTAAATCTTGCATGTGGCGCATCTCAGTGCGGAGCAACAGGCCGGTGCTATCAAGGTTGAGGCGTCAGTAGCGTCATCGGGCTCTCCTTTTTTGATAGATCTTCTACATGGCGCGGCGCACCGCCCGTCGAGAAGCAGTCACATGTGATACCGAGGTGGAGACGTCGCCGGCATCCTCGAGGCGCGGCCGCCCTTCTATGAGCCAGCGTCGACTCAAGGTATATATGAATCCATGCGTTGTCGCGCCCCTTCTTCCGATGAAGTGGGGTGCCTTAGATTTATTGTTCTTCTCTTACGATTATTTCGAGCCGAACATGTGTGCTCTTTCTCTGAATATATTGCTTGAAAAGCTAACCAAGTTAATTAAATTCACTTCGTTCTTAATCTTGCGTGCTAATTCTGTTATTTTTGCTGACAGTGGTGCGCGCAAGGAGATTTATTTGTGGGTGTGCTGAGCTGTTAGGCCTAAGTCGAAATCCTCAGCTTAACGAGGCCTCAGCTTAACACATAAAAAAGGTGTTCAATCTCGCCCACAATGTCCTTTTCTTTCCTCTTCCTTTATTGGAACTTGTTTTGCAGACAAGGAAAGTGGCACGTGTAATGTGAGTAAAACCCTCTTAGCCAAAATCAGCTACAAGCAAGATTTTCTGTATTGTAGATGCCCCAATTGACTCTAATCCCCAATGTAGTCTTTTTTTATGTCAGTATAGACTTCTTTACATGGCATGCATTTGCCTAATGAGCAGCATTGTATTGCCATTCTAGCCAACCTGATCGATATGTCAAGCTTCATGCACGAGATGCCATGTTTAATTTACTCCCTCACTCCGATCCATATTTCTTGGTGTAAAATGAATGTGAATCGAAGGGAGTACTTTTCTTAGATACTAGTAGTACTATACCATTTCAAAAAAAAATACTAGTACTACTACATCACAAATGCATCAAAAGAGTACTACCATCACAAGACCACCACGGTTGTACTAGTAGAGTTTAATACTGAACTTCCAAAGGGAATAAGATTACACATATGAACTTTAAACAGGACCAGGAGCATGAGGGCCAGCAGCAGGGGCGTTGACTGGGAACAAGCCAGGCAAGACGTAATTCTGGAGGAAGAGGCCATATGCTGCGTGCTTGGCCTTGGTTGCAGGGCGGTGCTTCCCCGATGTACTTAGGCCTACACCCGTCGCATGCTGGATCAGGCTGCGGATGTCCTTCTGGAGGATTTTGCCACAGAATGGGCAAAATAGCTCCCCGCGCTTGCGGAAACGAATTTCACCACCCTTCAGCCGCTTCAGAACGTAGCGGCTCTTCTGGTCCCTGCGCTCCTTGTTGTCGTCCATGTCATCAGAATATTCCTGTGAATTATAAAGTACATAATAATCAGGTGCTTAATGACAGATCGAATAAATACTGCACTATCATAAGCAAACCTTAGAAACCCTAAAATTAAATGTGTAGAACAAGTAAATGGCAGAAGAAATCATACTAAATCACGAGAAAACCCTATGAACAGCAATGAACATAAGCCACAACAATTGCAAGTCCACTAAGTATGAACACATAAATTAATTATATGACAAATCAAGCCAACTACATGGCAGATTAGTCGAAATTAAACTAGAATCTGACCGTACGAACCGTAGAATCAAGTACGTCTACAAGAACAAGGTAGGAGATCAAATCAATCAAGAACCAGGTTCGTGCAAACCACGTGAACAGTAATATGACACAAAAAGGATCGGGACAGTTTCGGTAAAAGAGCAGTACCTCCTCGTCGTCACCCTCGACATCCTCCTGGAACTGAACGTTTGGGCCGAAATCGTCGAAGGGGTCGAGGTCCGCGTCCAGCACCGGGTCGAGGAAGACCTCGCCGTGGTGGCCTGCAACGCCTTGCAGATCTTCGGCGGGAGCAACGGCGTTGCTATCCACCTTCTCCTCGACGGCCAGGACGCCCGTTTCGACCGAGGTCGAAGAATCAGACAAGCAGAGGAGACGAGCGGCCTGGGTACCCGGTGAAGCCTCACCCGCCGCGACGGCCACTACCGCAGAGGCATCCTCTGCGCGAGCGGCCGCCGATTGCTCCGCCTCGTACGCAAGACCTGTCTTCATGCTGCTGCGGTTGGAAACGAGGAAGTCGATGCCTCGGAGGTGCGGTGAGTTGATGGGAGGGGAGAGGACGAGCTCGCGAGAGACGATGAGGCCGATTATTTTATAGCCTCTGACTCTCTGTATCAGAATGGCATTAGTTGTGGACGCGAGAGACGATGAGGCCGATTAGTTGTGGACGCGTGAAGTCGTGCATGTACTCGATTCTCACGTATACCAATACTTCCAAACGTCATAAGTAATTCACAATCATTCAGAATAATATGAGACCTTAACATTTTATTGTTTGTGTCAGATATTGTCCATGAAAAATAACATCCTTCAAAAAATAAATCCCCTATGCCAATCCGGTCATGCCCGTCTACTCCAACTAGCTTCCTCGAGTAATTTGTCACCTTACATTCTTAAAATGAACCAAAATTTGGCACAGGGGCATCACATGGAAAATGATGTTACCATTCTCTCTTCCCATTTTTGTTTGAATTTTTCAAAATTGTCATGCCCTAACGGAAAAAATGTATGTTCCTTCTATGAAGCATGTATCAGAATGGCATTACCAAAACCTGGGGGTGGCGGGGCACATGGTGGTGTGATGATACATCACATTTGGACCACACAACACAATTTGGACCAACCAAAAAAATTCAACCACCCTACACAAACCCTGGTCAAAACTAGTTTGACCAATATTACAAAAGTTGTACATAATTCAGAAACAGTCAGAAATATACGAAGCATTCAGGAGTCAATACTGAAGACAAAGCAATTATGCCAAAAGACGAAGGCAGAGGAGGAACAGGTCTTGCTATATTGCACAACAAAGCCAAATTCAACTTTTCATCGATTCCAAAATTCTGGCTGCAATTAGCACACCCTGGTCTCCTGATGTCGCAATAGTTGGCTGCTGGGAGCGGAGACACTCGACTTCCTTCTTCAACTTATCGCACTCTGTGCGAACTTTCAAGTACTTCGTCTCGAAATATTGCGCATGTTCAGCATGCAACTCCACTTCCTGTTGAAAACTTTCACAGTCACAGTTGCAATCACACTGACCAGCCTTGTCAGTGACCACACTCATCGGTGGCTGGGCGCGTAGTTCCTCGACTTCCTTCTTCAACTTCTCACACTCCACGAGAACGTCTGAGTACCGTTTATCAAAAGAAGATTGCATGGAACGGGCATTCTCCTTCGATATGGCACGATTTAAAATGCACCTGCCCACGAGGTGGCGGATTTTCTTATGAAGGATGATGTTGTGGCCCTTGATCTGGTCCAGTTTCGCGGAGAATCGTGTTATCACATCCTGCATTGCAAATTCAACAGCAATGAAGTATGCAGAGTGCAGATGAGGGGGGAGAAATAAACAAATGGAGTGCCAACCTCTTCAATATGCCTGAGAGCTGCAAAGTCCTTGTCCATAGGAACCTCTTCAACGATGGAACCGCCATCCCTGGAAGAAAGACATTTAAGTAGTTGGATCTGGCAGCCAGCAAGGAGGCGATGAAACTGCGGCACGGCAATGGAAACATACACGGCCGAAGATGCACACACGCGCACTGGCTGCTCCTCTCCCGGAGACTGGGCATTCGTCTCTGATTCTGCATTCATGATACCAAACCTATGCAAGAGTTTGAGGTTTCTGTTCTGAAGGGTGGTGTTGTGGCCCTTTAATCTCATAATCCCTTCCTGCATGGAAAAATTCACCAGGAACGAATCAGGGATCCTTTTTCATTCACAGGATATGAAAATCATAAGATTAGGAAAAGCATAGGATTTTGTATACATTACAGAGGGTGTATGCGCTATTTTATGGGCTATTTGGAATGTACAAAATGAAGTCGAGTTTAATAAACCCAAATCTCATCCCTTCTTGCAGGTTATCCCTATGATTATTCACTAGATCCGTATGTTTCTTATCTCCAGCCCGAGGATCAGCAGGATATCATGGAGTCTGGGTGCAACTGACTAGAGACAGCCGCACGGGATTTTTACAGCCAGGGTGGCTGGCAGTTTCCTCATAGAATTACTTACTGATGTGTTTTTGCCTTTTTGGCACCCGCTGTTTTCTATGTTTCGTTGGTGGATCTTTGTGTCGACTCTAGCTGATCCGTGAGAAGTTGTCATAATTTGTGTATGAACTGAAGAAAGCAATAAAGCAGCCATATACATCATTTTGATGCAGAGGCTGTGATATGTCCCCCATTTCGAAAAAAGGAACAAACATAGGATATATTTCTATAAATCAAACAACTAATGTAGGAAAAAAAACCATAGGATCTAAATGCTACACAATTCTTATAGAAGTCCTACGAATTAAAGAAGCCCTCATGCAGTACGGAGATGAAGAGGAAGAAAAAAAAGCAATGGATATATATTATATAGTGCATACATTATTAATGCTCTTGAGAGCTAACAAGTGCTCATCAAACAACGGGTCCTCGATAGCTAAGTACGAAGTGGATCCTGCGGTAGAAAGCACGAGCCTGGAACCGTCGGCCCTGGAAGATGATAGCCGGTTTAGTTGGCACCGCCTGCCAGCAAGGACTCAACGAAAATCCGGCATGGCGATGGAAACATACCCAGGAGCTTCGTACCCACCAGGTTGGCGAGAAACGAGCGATTTCTCAACTTGGGTAGGAATGGCGCTGAAACCAGCCGCCATGGAAGAAAGACGGTTAAATTGTTTGATCCGCTAGCCAGC